>JAMPIV010007791.1:0-37695 GCA_024509875.1 Oreohelix idahoensis | reverse complement strand
GAAGTTTTGTTAAGGGGGGGGGTGTGTGAAAGTGGGGGTTAGTGGTAGTTTGTGTTTGGGGGGGGGTATTGGGGGTTAGGTGTAGTTGTGTTTGGGGGGGGGTATATGATAATGAGGGTTTAGGGTTATTATATGGTTGGGTGGTATTGTGATATGGGGGGGAACTGGATGAACATATAAAGTTGTTTTTGACATGAGCACTAGCGTTTTTAAACTGGACTAAACATAAAGTCTTTTGACAAGAGATTCACTGGTGTCGGAACTGATGAGTAATATAAAGTTTGTTTTTGACCAAGATCACTAAGCGTTACAACTGGGACTAACATGAAGTTTTTGACAAGATCACTAGCGTTAAACTGGACTAACATGAAGTTTTTGACAAGATCACTGGTGTGGAACTGATGACTAATATAAAGTTGTTTTTGACAAGATCACTAGCGTTAAACTGGACTAACATGAAGTTTTTGACAAGATCACTAGCGTTAAACTGGACTAACATGAAGTTTTTGACAAGATCACTGGTGTGGAATTGATGACTAATATGAAGTTGTTTTCAACAAGATAACTAGTATAGGACCGATAACAAGAAACAGGCAAGTGCTCGTGGAACGAGAGATTTAGAAGAAGACCCTGGAAATGGATAGGACATATACTGAGAAGACCGGTTTATAGCATTACAAGGCAGTACTTGCTCTGGAATCCCCATGGTAAGAGAGGGAGACCAAGGAGCAAATGGAGAAGAGAACTGGAGACAGACATGAATGGGGATGAAGAAGACATAGAAAGACTTTGAGCAGACGGCACGTGACAGGCAGACTTGGCACAAGTTTGCTCAATGACTATGCTCCTGTGGGAGCTGAAGGGTGGATGACAAATTTGAAGTTGTGTACTTTGTCTGGCAACTTTATCATGTGAAACAAATTGCTACAGAAGTCACAGTTACAGAAGTACAGAGGCTTTGACACAGGGTTCCTGAAAGGAGGTCACCATAATGGTCTCTTCTTGGTCTTAAAGGAACGAAGAAGGAAATAAATGAATTATTATCCCTGTGATATAATAGCTCGTGAAAAAAGAGGTAGCAAAAAGTATAAATTGATGAACTCGATCATTGTTTTAACTGCGTGCTTGATGTTACGGCAAATCTTCCGTCAAATTTGTTCTGGACTACTGGACGTCCGATTTTGGGTTGGATTTTTCCAGATTTTCATGCCCAAAATGTGAGTCCGGCAGGGATTTGTCAAAATGTTGAAACATCCGTCTTTGATGCTTACTTACTTAGTCGTTCCCCTTCTACCGTGAGGTGTAGAGGTTTGGAAGAGAGAGCGCCAGACTATCCTATCGGCTGTCTTCCTCCTGGCCTGGTTCCATTCCAGTCCTCGATCCTTCAAAGATTGTCTAATGTTGTCCTCCCAGCGCACTCTGGGTCGTCCTCGGGGTCTGGATCCTTGGCTCTTTGTTTCCCATGCTTGTCGTGGTATCCGATCTTCTTCCATTCTGCAGACATGGCCAAACCATCTTAATTGGGACTGTTCTACTTGGGTCTGCAGGGGGTGGGATTCGTCTTTGATGCGATTTTCTAAATTACCAGAAAGATGCCATTTTGAAAATTTCTCCATTCGAATGCCAGTTCCGATGACTGAAATTAAAGTCGTTATCATCGCAAAATCGAGCAAATAATTATAAACAATACCATAAGCTTTTATGTTCTTGGGTTATTTATCATCATCATATTCCGGAGTTTGACATCGTGGCATGGACAGAAGTCAACAACAGAGTTGATCAATAGTATTATAGACCGGAAGTTCTGGAGATACATGATCACCAGGCATGGTACTTGATGATGATGATGATTTTAACTCAGATGTAGTAATTATGGCTCTGTATATTTATAGCAGTCGGTCAATCAAAATCTCAAAGCCTGTAGCAAATTAAAAACATCTATCATCATCACCATCACCCCACAGCACCCCAAGCAGCATAGGCCTTCAACAAACTTATGTCTAGTCTTCCTGTCCCGTGCCATCAGCTCACGATCTTACTATGTTTTCTTCATGCCCTTCATGTCTGTCTCCAGTTCTCTTCTCCGTGTGTTCCTTGGTGTTACTCTAACTCTTTTGCCCTGGGGATTCCAGAAAAAGGACGGTAATTCTATTTTCAGGTTTCTCAATGTGTGTCCTATCCATCTCCAGCGTCTTCTTCTCATCTCTTGTTCCACTGGCACCTGTCTGGCTCTCGTCACCAGCAATCCTGCCACACCACCTCAATCCTTCCACTACACGCCAGCACTCATCTGCCAAATCACCTCAATTCTTCCACTACACGCTGGAACTCATGTGCCACACCACCTCAATTCTTCCACTACACGCTAGCACTCATCTACCACACCACCTCAATCCTTCCAATACGCGCTAGCACTCATCTACCACACCACCTCAATCCTTTCAATACACGCTATCACTCATCTACCTGGCCAGTCATTAGCTAAATTAATATTAGACAAACATAAAGGTATGTTTTCAGGCACTCGTAAGAAATAAAGAAGTAGAACACTTGGACAACAGAAAAACAACAGACGTGAGTGGCTTACCCAGGGTTCGAACCCCGTACCTTCCGTACGACAACTCCGCCTAGCTATCAAGCGAATCGCTGGCCGTGGGGTCAGTGTGATTCGCTTGATAGCTAGGCGGAGTTGTCGTACGGAAGGTACGGGGTTCGAACCCTGGGTAAGCCACTCACGTCTGTTGTTTTTCTGTTGTCCAAGTGTTCTACTTCTTTATTTCTTACGAGTGCCTGAAAACATACCTTTATGTTTGTCTAATATTAATTTACTGTTTACAGGCCTCGGGTTTCCCTTCCTTATGTGTTATTACAGTCATTAGCTACCTGGCCGCCGTCCCTGGTGTTCTCCAAGCCTCAATAACACAGTGATAGCACTGACCCGACAGTTTGAAGTGAAAGAAGAGTTCTATTACTCCCTCAGGCATGTCGTCGTTCAAGGCGACTATCATGAGGTTGTTTATGAAGCTCCAGTCTATCCAGCTGTAAATGGGTAGCTGACTGAGTTAGAGAAGGAAAAGACAGTGAGGAAGGGAACTGGTCACCCCACCTCTCGATGCTAGACCTAGCTATGGTGAAGTCTCTAAAACTTCACTCCCCTACGGCAGTATCTGTAATGGGACTACCTTTACGTTTTTCACCTTTAACGTACCGAATAAAGTTTTCTTTATAAAAAAAAAAAAACCAAACCTTTCACTTATTTTATTATGCATGGTAACTCTAAAATTTACATCCTTTCATATTCAGTAAAGGGGTACGGGAAGGTTTACAAAAACAGTTAAAGTGGTATGAGGAAAGAAAACAGTTTGCGACCCCCGCTCTAATCACAACAAAGTACGCATGTGCAGCTGTGTTGCTGGTTAAAGAAATAAAAAAAATTTAAAAAAATAAAAAGACACGGAAGGTTTAAACATAAATCATGACTTAGAATGAAACCAGAAAACATGGGCTAGAAAAAAAAAACAGTTCTGGAAATCAAATGATCTGGAAGCTAGACGGTTCACAGACGGAAAATTATACTGTCCTTTTTTATGTTGGGTCCAGTTTGGTGACTCACTAAGGACATCAAGAACAAGCAAAATACGGAATAATGAAGACATCATTATCGTTCACACATGTATGAGAAGCCTGAGAAACAAATGATCATACAGTTTCACGTTTTCTGTCTAATTTAACCAGAGACGCTACTTGGAATTAACCTCGCCCTTCACCAGAACTCCCTGAACTCATATTTCATCAATCGGGTGTAGCATATCATTGAGTCTGTCACTCGACCTCTGCCATACAGAAATATCAGATGAAAGAAAATGCTCCACAACAGGTCTGGAATTCTTCTCCCCCGACCCTTCCTCCAACCCAGAACCTTTCGCATCCCCCAAAGCGGCTATTACATCCGCGGTAATTCCTCAAGAGGAAATAACGCTGCGGGAATCGAAGATAAAAGTGACGAGGGCTTGGGTGTGCTTCGCTATTGTCCCTTGATCAATATGGGGCTCGTTCCTGTTCTAACCCCCCGGGGGATTCCTAGTGCTGGCCCATCTGTTGATAGAAAAATAAAAAAATTACGCTGCACTGTTCCAAGTCTGATGACTCAACTGTTAGAACCTGATCCTCGGACTCAACATACTCCCCTTCACAACTGTTGAACGTCTTCATCCACAATTCACTCCACGCGCCGAACTCTAATTTAACTCCGGCCGTTCGTCAGAGACATCAGAAATCCCCCCCCCCGTCCCCCCCCCCCCCCCCCCCCCAAACCCTCTGATGCTATTGGGAATAACCAAGCGGCCAGGCGTCGAGCTTAAAACAAATCTCAACAAGAGTTTTAGCCTAAAGCTCTTTATGTAAAATGCATGAATTCAAATGTTTGGGAGGAAGACCACGAACCTGTTTTTCTACATTTAATTTCGTGACCACGTGATGAGCATGTGCTTCCAGGGCTAGTGAATCTATTATCCAAACATTTCATTCTGAACTGCCCTAGATTTTTTTTTTCTCTCCAAAAAACGTCTTAAAGTCACTCATATCCAAAAGTTGGCTTACTTATTCTGCCGAAAACAGTCGTATGCAAGAAAACTGCCCGATTTTTAAAAAGTGGATTCATTCGGCTACGTAAAAGTAACCGAGTTCGAAACCTGATAATGTCACTTTCATAAATGGGTGCTTGCGCAGAACAGTAAAACTGAAATGGTAAGACAAGGTCACCAATGTGGAACTGATGACAACAACTAGACACGTACCAGTGGAACAAGAGATGAGAACAAGACGCTGCCGATGAATCGAACACACATTGAGGAAACATGTTGATAGCATGAACAAGGCAGTTCTTGTTCTGGAATCCCCAGGGTAAGAGAAGCAGATACAGACCCAAGAACACATGGAGAAGAGAACTGGAGACAGAAATAAAAATGACACGGACAGATTTACGCTCATGGCAGGCGATAAGAAGACTTGGCATGTGTTTACTGAAGGTCTGTGCTCCTTGGGAAGCTAAAGGATATTGACTGATTAATTGATAATTTGATCAGCGATGCCATCCAGAAAGACACAGACCAATTATTAGTCAAATTCTAGCAAACCGCAGTCTTCCCCAGAGTGTCATCGACAGTATCTTGCTGGTTAATCGGAGGGTAATCAGAATTACGGGGAGGTAAACCCTACCCACATGTGGATCCATCCTTGCAGACGACACATCTTAAATAAAACGTAGCTTCTAGAAACATTAGCGAAATTGAAGCGTTGCAGAACACCTTATTGCTTTCTTCCAACATTGAACACGCTATACTTACCGTTCATCTAAAAACATTGCTGTCACAGAACGTCTGAGCATGCTCTTTGTGTGATCTCTCAAACCTTCAGCCTTACGGCAGTATCATTTCTTTTTCTTCAATTTTCTCACCAATAGCTTTTATTTGGCATAAATCATGCCTTTTCATTCTTTTTACTCTCTATGTTGGATTAGTAGAGTGAAGTCTCTAACACTCAACTCCCCTACGGAAGTATCTGCTATGAGACTATCTTTATCTTTTACATTGTGCTCTGAAGCCGATCCCAGACTGGTTTCGTTCCGCCAGGGTAATTACTGACATCAGCGGCTGATACGCTTATCAACTGAATCAGTCTAACCACCTCGGTAAGCACGGTCTCGACCGATTGACACAAAGGAAGGCCAGATTTGATGCCTGA
The DNA here is from genome assembly GCA_024509875.1 of Oreohelix idahoensis. Classification (NCBI taxonomy): domain Eukaryota; kingdom Metazoa; phylum Mollusca; class Gastropoda; order Stylommatophora; family Oreohelicidae; genus Oreohelix; species Oreohelix idahoensis. The sequence continues at coordinate 31,953 of JAMPIV010007791.1, read as the reverse complement.
GAAATCAGTCTGGGTGATTCACACCCACAGGTGATAATTAGATTATCGCATCCGCTAGCCCCTGTCTGTCTGGGTAGTCAATCTTGGCGGAAGGCATTAGACAGGATAGTTCATATATTTGTGTGAGAAGTTGCACATAGATGCCAGTGGAAATATTACCGCATGATTTGAAAGAGGTCGCGCGTTGGAATATTAAGGTAGTAGTATACCCACAAAAGATTTAAAAAAATAAAAATCCAACAATTTTCATTTTCATGCTTTAAATCATCGTCAACATGTTCTTGAACTAAAAATAATTCATAGAAGCTTAGAGATACTCTGGTTTGATAGGAATCAGTGTTTTTCTACACACATCCCCTTGAGTGATTTGCATAGCAACCAATGTTTGTAGTTGGTTACCATGTGAATAATGACCCAACATGAAGGTGCGTAATTGTAAAACTGCGAAATTACAATTATACTGAGGCAACAGGAAAAAGATATTTATAATTTTTCCACGGAAAATCACTCAATGATTTCTTATGATGAATTTTTCAAAAGTGTGTGTCTAGAAAGCTTAGATCGTAAATTTCAACATTTGTTACATGCATTGTGCATTTTCACCAACATCAACTCTATTTGTTGCTAGCTTTATACTGATTCTGTATAATAGTAGTTAGCAGAGCTTCTGTTGTTCACAATGGGAAATAAGACAAAGACTGGGAGGCATGTACACCAACAAACCATTGCCTGAAAATGAGACACCTATTGTCGATAGTGTCGCTATAAAGCTTCTGTGCTCCTCGCAAAGAAAATAAAGGTCATAAAGGTCCAAGAAAGTGAAGGATAAGCTAAAAATGACAACAGAGGAAATGGGTTTATCCTTATGGATGTAAAACTACTGTTTGGGTTTTTATGCGCTAACTTTAGATGTGACAAATGTTATCAGTACTCACTGACCTGTGAGATCGTCGAAGAGACTCGGAATGGCTTTTGGCATGAAATCAGTATCAAGTGCACAAACTGTGGCGAATGGAATGCCAATTTCAATACTTCTGATGTTTCATCTTCAGCTACTCACAAACACAAAGAAGTAAATGTGTGAATGGTGGCATTTGTGCGTTCTATTGGGAAAGGCCACAGTGCATTGCATAATTTTTCGATATACATGAACACAAGTCAACCCATGGCAAAGAAAGCATACAGGAGAACGCTGCACAGGATCTATTCAGCAAGTAAGGACATTGCAATGGAAAGACCCTGAGAGCACTGAAAAGGGGATTCATAGACACTGCAGCTGCAGTAGAAGGAGACCTTTATTCAACAGGAGCTCATTAAACTTCATTTTGTGAGTTCTTTTTCTGATTTTCTTTGTTTTCTCGGAATTGTCTTTTTAGCGTAATTGGTGATCTTTGAAACAAGATATCTCTGGATCTGTACATTCAATTGACATGAAAATTACCACAGTTGGTTGTCATATAATCTTACAGATTCTGACCTAAATTGGATACAATTGAATTCAAAGTTTTAGTTTTATGACCATCATGCATATATAATGAGGCACAAATATCAAACATTCCAGAAATATAAATTTTGAAAATTCATTAAAAATTAACCTTTGTGTCAATCTCTGTCATTTTAGTTCATGACCTCACGCTATATATAATGATTCAATTTGCCAAGTTTCAGTCAGATCCTCGTACAAATAACATAGTTATGATGTTATAAAAAGGTGTATAATTTATTCACTACGGCGGCCATATTGGATAGCTAATTTGCATAATTAATGAGGTCATTATGTGAAAAAACATTTTAAGTCCATACTAACACTATACCCTTGGTTGTTTGATTCTGAAAGGAAAATTTGAGTTTTTTATCCTATCGAGGTATACTACTACCTTAAATGTATTATTTTAAAACACGTGGGGAATATTTTGAAATTACACACACCAACCCAGTGCTAAAGAGATTCGATTGGTTTGATTTGAGAGCCGGAATAAACAATGAATTTCATTGGAAAATTCGGCGGAAACACAATCTGTGATTTGAACTGAGAAGTGGGAAATGTAATCTAGCGAAACCAGAGACACAGAACTCAGAGACTGCATCGCATCGTAAAGCGAACAACTCCCAGAAGCCAGTGACACATCGGACGCAGAGTTACTATATTATAAGTGACAGATCGAAGTATTTGGGAAACCGCAGTTCACCCGTCATAAAATGGATTCAAAATTTCCAGACCAAGTGATTCGAGAGTGTATAACCTAAATTGCTCGTGTTCATTCTAAACTGTGCGAGGATATTGTGTATTCCCAAAACGTTGGGGTAAGTGTAACAATTATTTTACAAATGTGAATTTGACATGTTTTTCTTGCTAAGTGGTTATATATGAGACTTACAACCTCAACATACGAAAACAGTATATTCATAAACCACTACAGCAAGCGCTGGTGATTTCTTCTGGCTAGTCGTGCGGAAAACCGACAGCAGAGGTGACCCCAGACTCCGAATGGAGCAGTGATGACATGATAACATCACATGTGCCTAAAGTGTATCCTATTTTGTGAGATATATGCACTTTGTTAATTGTAACTCAGGCAACTCATTATTCGCGCCGTCCAGACACATTTTCCAAGTTTAATACCCGAAAGAATATTGGTGATTTTTAATCATCTTCCCTGAGCTACACTGTGTACTCGGGAATTTAATTCTTCTGAGAGATTAACATTGGTGGGTTGACAGCGAGAATGTGCCTGTTAATTGGCAGCCCACAAATGTACTTAGCAGCGGCATCTGTTTTTCTATTTTGTCTAAAAGTTCGTGGAACGAAGCTAGTCATGAGTGAAACGCAGGGAATGCACCCAACCGCCTAAATCGGGCAAGTTGTGTGAAGAAGTGCCCTCATCACCAAGAAGTGACGAAAACCACAGCTGCAGGACCCCCTTATATCAGTTAAGTGCTAAAGGCACCTGCAAGCGGACATAATTTTCTGAACTACATCCTCACCCTAAATCTCCGTGAAGAGAAAATTTGATTCCAATATAAAATTCACCAGCATTTCATTTCATTTAAACTATTAATACTAACTGATTATTAAATTTGTTACTTGTTGTTTTATAACTAAACAGTAGTTGTTTTTTTCAGTTATTACATGTATGAAAGCAAACGTATGAGCCAGAATATTTATTATACATATATACATCGAGACATATACTTACCTCTAAACAGAGCTATACTATTATAAGAGGAAATTCGCTGAATGAACTCAGCTGGGGACTTGAACGGGTTAAAAACAATTGCTTAAATCCTTCACAAAAGGTGACGGATCATTGTTAACCATTGCTCAGCACTATGCCGCACGGTTCTTGACTTATGAGTTATCTTGTGAATACTCCCTTAGGATAGAAGCTTCATTACACTTCTATCTACATCTCTGCCAAGAGTAATCTTGTGCAAAGGTAGACACCTTTGACGACCCATTTAGATACTCTTGAGTTTTGGCCACTCTTGGACCACTACTGCAAAGCAGGGGAGGCAATCCGTGACAACAACCTCATATTAATCGTCTCTATTCTTTCGTCATGTCCTCACATATCCCCGGGCACCACACATGGCCTAGAGGATATAAGTTTTATTTTTTGTGGCTTATTTTTTTAAGAGAAAAAATATCTATGCAGATGAGAGGGATGTCACTGCCAGAACAAAGACAAACACCGAGACCTCAAGATTGTGAGACTCAGCCCGTACAAATTATATCTCCAGACAATCCAGCAGCCGCAAATTGTAGCATAACATAGAAAATGAGAACAGATCGGATCAAGTATCGAGTCCTGATTAAATGATAGCAGTAATGGTTCTCCGACATTTTTTTTCCTCTGGTCTTGTCTCGATGGTACACTCAGAGAGACTATTTTTCTGTCCGCCTACTAATTTTTTTATCCCACTCACGGCGATGTTTTTTTTGCACTCTTGTCATCTATTATCTCCTTTCTTTGTCTTTCTCATTTTTTGCTGATGACCTCTTTGTCGTTAGTCTGCACCAGCGAAGTTTCTATGCTCTTGCAGTGTTGATTTCTGGAGCAATGTTGTTTTACACGGTGAGGTTGCCAGCCCCATGCCCAAACTCACATCACTTGCCGCTTACGGCATAAGTGAGGAAGCAGTGATTCCTTGCTTTCTTTCTATGTTTTTTTCCTTCAGAGATCTCCGAATGCCACGAATGTAATTTAACCATCCGTGACTTACGACGGGATTCTGTTCCGACGATTCAGTCGTGTCGAAATGGTCGTAAGTCGGAAATCACTTTATACCACATGTAGAGTAAAAATATGTTAACAAGCAACGTGTCTGACTTCTGGTATGAGCATCGTAAGAAGGGGGTGATCGTTAAGGCTGAGGACAATCTGCATTTACCCGTTCGTTACGAGTTTGTCTAGAACGTCTTAATTTTTGCTCCTCTTCTACTGAAAAGTGCAACATCAATAACAAATGAAGAATGTTTAAAGTTTTTGATCTACCATCACTGAACGTTAGCTCTTGGTGATGAAAATGTTTTAAGACAGATTAACGAACAAAATAATATAATCACATATATAATGCAAACATTCACAATGAAAATTAGAGGAATAGCATTAAAAAAATATTGCCACAACAGGAAAAAATCTGAGGGCAAAAGAAGTAAAGAAAGACAGCAAAAAAAAACTGTAAAGGACAATTTTATATTATGATATGGGCATAAGTCAGATCTATTGTATGGCTCTGAAACATGGAGAACAACAAAACATAACTAAAAAGCTATTCATTCATAAATGAGTGCGTGCGTAGAATCGAAGGATTGACAAGATCACTGATGTGGAACTAACGACAATAACCAGACAAGTGCCAGTGGAACAAGAGAGAAGGACGCTGGAGATGGATAGGACACACTAAAGAAACCTACTGATAGCATTACCAGGCAGTCAATTCTCTGGAATCCCACAGCAAGAAAAGTAGAGAGAGAGAGAGAGAGAGAGAGAGAGAGAGAGAGACAAAATAACACACGGAGAAGAGAACTGGAGACAGACATGAAGTGGATTTAAAAAAAGATATGGAAAGACCTTGACCTGATGACACGAGATAGGAAGACTTGGCATAGGTTTACTGGAGGCCTATGCTCCTGGGGGAACTAAATGGTGATGGATGACTGATGACGGATAAGTCAGCAACACTTGGTTTGAGGTGTTTTTAAGATGGCGTAATGAGTATGCAAAGAATTTGTCACCGCTTCCGGAGACGTATGGCTGTAAAGGAGAGGATTAAGAGCGATTAATTAGCGGATTAAAGAGAACGACTAACTACGTAAATATGGACATAAACAATTGTGTCAAGATCGCAGTAAGATTAAGAGTGTGTATCTCTGCTTCATGCTATCCTTGGCACAATGAGAGCTTATGATAATGATGATCATAATGACAACGAAACAGTGAATAGTTACTGTTTACTAGTGTAAGGTATTTTCAAAGTATGTGAAACATTCACCTCTCCTTGGGCAGCATCTTCATTAAGTACAAATATTTACATTTACATCGGACAGCACCTTCAAAATATTGGGTACAAACATTCAACTGCCCCATACAACATCATTTTGACAAAATTTGACACAAAAATTCACCTTTCCTTAATATAACATCCTGATAAAATTGACTACAAGCAATCACCTCTTCCTTGGACATCATACTAACAAAACTGAGTACAAAATTCACCTCTCCTTCGTATAACATGCTGACAAAACGTGGTACAAAAATTCACCACTCCTTCGTACAGCATACTGACAAAACTGGGTACAAAATTCACCTCTCCTTCGTATAACATGCTGACAAAACGTGGTACAAAAATTCACCTCTCCTTCATATAGCATACTGACAAAACCGGGTACAAAATTCACCTCTCCTTCGTATAACATACTGACAAAACTGGGTACAAAATTCACCTCTCCTTCGTATAACATTCTGACAAAACTGGGTACAAAATTCACCTCTCCTTCGTATAACATACTGACAAAACTGGGTACACGCATTTACCTCTCCCTCTGATAGCATCTAAACAAATGTAGGTAACGAGTTATATAAACAGCTCGGCTAAACAAAGTACAGTATATATATATATATATATATATATATATATATATATATATATATATATATATATATATATATATATATTATATTATATATATATATATATATATATATATATATATATATTATATATATATATATATATATATATAAACACGTGCAAATGTATAAGAGTCTGTCGTCTTAACAGACAATAAATTCCGCTGATCCTCTTTTGGCTCGATAAAGTTTACTGGCAGTAAGTCACTAATTTCATTTATGCAACAATCATAAGTTATCATTGACGACTTTCTCTCTCTCTCTCCCCCTCTCTTAGTTTCACGTCGTCGTGAGATAGTCACAGTTAGAGATATTTCAGTCACATAGATCAGTTATGACGGAACTGGTAATTTCTTATTTTTTTCCATTTCAGTTCTATGAATAAATCACATTTTATGACGTTAAGAGCCGGACGGACTAAAGTGGCATAAGATATAAAAGTTATCACGAAAAAATTTGTTCTGACAAGAGTAAAAAGTGATCTCTAGATGACTAAAGCTGCTTTCTCGTTTTGTAATGCAAATACTGTAGATTAACGGCGTAATGAGCACCCACAACACATTAGCCTTAGAAAACGCTCAAGCCGGGGGAGGGAAAGGGGGGGGGGGGGAGGAAGGAGTCGTCAATATTTTTGTGAATACTGTATCAATAGGTCAGCGAGATGGCTGACGCAACATCTGCGGCTATTACAGCAGAAGGACTCGATGTTCTCACGCCAGATGACTTGCCCTACGCACACATAGTTATTGAATATCTGTCATGTTTGTACAAGAGAGAAAGTTATTCGACATTTACTGTGGACAAAATATTCATCAGTATTTTATAAACATAGAAAGCATGGACGCTTGAGAGATACTCTAGTAGTCACAAAACTTAGCAATGAAGCTTAAAAGATGCTCCAGTATTCATAAACAGGATACATGATTATTCAAATACAGATTCGGAGAAGACAGCCGCCTAATTTCGGAACATATCATTATCATACATAACACATAAGGAAGGGAAATCCGGGGCCTGTAAACAGTAAATAAATATTAGACAAACATAAAGGTATGTTTTCAGGCACTCGTAAGAAATAAAGAAGTAGAAAACTAGACAACAGAAAAACAACAGACGTGAGTGGCTTACCCAGGACTTGAACCCAGGACCTTCCGTGCGACAATCCCGCCTAGCTATGCAAGCGAATCACACTATCCTCCCTGCCATCTAGGCATCACCAAAAAAATGATGCTTCGATGACGGGTCATTAGTGCGACCCGCAACACAACACCGGAAATTTACCATGGGCAGTCCAGCCTATTAATGACGCAATCACTTCTGTTGTTCCCCTATTATACAGTATAGGTCAGACTTCACAAGACAAAGACCTTAATACTGTGTCTAGTAAATGATAGAAGACTAAGAACAGTAAGTATAGAACAGAGGGTAGGTTTTTGGTATTGTATAAACATTTATAACACACATAAGGAACCCGAGGTCTGTAAACAGTAAATAAATATTAGACAAACATAAAGGTATGTTTTCAGGCACTCGTATGAAATAAAGAAGTAGAAAACTAGACAACAGAAAAACAACAGACGTGAGTGGCTTACCCAGGACTCGAACAAAGGACCTTCCATTATTATAACTTCGCTATACGCTACTTTTGGCGCATGGAGCTACCATAGCAGCTAGTTCACACGAAGACTGCGCCAAAGAATTCATGCGGTGCAGTAGCAGTAATTTCTTTTACACGATGGGGTTTCCAGTTCCATGCGCAACCCACATACTAATTGCCTTTTACGAGATGCATGAATATTGTCGTGAATTATTCTAATCCCCATATATAAATTAAAACGTAAATGCCAAGCCTAACAAATAAATTTAATAAAAGGAAAGAAGAATGGTAAAGAACAGTGCTGTCACAATGACTGTACTCGAAATCCCCCTTGTTTTCTACTTCGTCTGCAAATTGTAACGCTTTCACGTTGATAGTAAAAGCCTACTGTATTATTACCCGCTTTCTTCAATGAAACGTGTACTGTATTTCTTGGAAAAACCTTGAGATACGCAAGCTGATCAATGACCTAAATTTAATATTTCATTCATTCCATTTTATACACTGCGTAACTAAAGGACAGATGGACTAAAGGATAGAGAGAAGGGAGAGGCAGAAAGCAGGGACACCTGCAACACTAAACACGCGTCGCGCGATACACAATTGCTGCCATCACGCGTGTAAGGCCACATGCACTAACTTTATTTCAAATCGACAGTGATAAAATTCACTACCCATACCAGAGTTAGGTTTTAAAATCCTGAAAAACGCTTATTGGGAATTATGACATTATACCGGTTTACGTTTGAAAACATGACAGTACCCAGACACCCTCAAGTAATGCATATTGGCTCCATTAAATTCGTATATTTGGGTTCCTTAGGGTTTGCTGACAAAGAATATGTAAAACGTTACGCAAATAGTCTAGGAATTACCAAGTTATGGCCAAAATAAAATAGTGGGGGTGCCTGACAGCATGAAATCATTTCTGCTCATAAAATTTTTTTTATAACGTGTTTGAAAAAAACATTACGTTACGGAAATAGCCTACCATGTTAACTCCTATGTGATTGGAGCGCAACAAATGAAAGACTAAACACGATTGGTCGGACTATAAATACTATCTTGTGTTGTCAGGGGAAACGTGAGAAAGGGGTACTTTTTTGAAAAGATGTGTAGACGTGGTGTGATTGGGTAGAGCTGCGAATATACTCAATTCAGAGCGTCTGTTCATTGCCACATCTTGTAATAAACCTACTAAGAAGCAGTGCGTTGAGCACCAGTGTATATTTTTTATAAAATAAAGCCTGGGACATCGGCAGATCGGAGTTGTGCTATATTCATTGCCAGTCAACGAAACTGTTTATTATTATTTCCATGAATTGTGGTAAGCTTGAAATATTCAATATCTTTTAATGAAAATTGAATGTAAATTGATAATTTGTGTCTGTATATATGTGTGGTTCAGTAGCGAACATGATGTAAAGCCTATAGTGCTCCAGCCTGAACAGAAGGTGTCGGATGAAAGTAAAACTGCATGGAATGGCCAAACAGTACACTGACACCTAGATTATTAACTAGAAAGAAATAATGCTGGAATTGCAGAGGCGTAGTAACCATTAGGGAGGGAAATACTGGTATAAAGTATTTCAGATGAAGCTGACAGTTGGCCTAACGCTCTGAACTCAATGTTTGTGATGTATTGTGCTCAGTGTAGAAATAGAGTGTAAATTAGTTCTGACGTAGAAGGTACAACCTTCTTGTTTCAGGGACCGTGGTCTTAAAGTTATTGAGCAGCACCTGGTCAGAGCTTTGCTGAAGCCAGAGGTGGACAGCATACTCCTTGGTCCATATAGCAACCAGTGGGGTGGCTCCAGAACTCATTACATTAATCGAGCAGAGGAGTCTTTTACTGCAGTCATCACGCAAGATAAGAGAGTGTGGCCATGGAGCTCAACATTATGTACCCCCATCTTAAAACGACATTGTAAACTAAAATTAAGAGGGGAGTTTAATTGTTTTAATACCAGGAACTGAGAACATCTCCAATACTAGTTCCAATAGAAACAAACTATTGAAGTCATGATGACAAATACCAACAGAGCTTGAACGAAACAAAACCAGTATTACCTCATATTACCACTACACAACTGACACACATAGGATACCATTAATAATATATGTCACTACACGAATCATATTAATAAATTCTGTACATATAACTTGTAATTAAAATTGATTGTGATTCCTGGTTCCCTTTGTATTTGAATCAGGACACATATACATTCATGACAGCACTGAATACATATTGTTATTTGAAAAGTTATCAGTGACTCCTTTAAGATATCCTCTTAGAGTGTTATATGTATGTGAGTGTCACAGTGTTGTCAAGTGTGGTGGAATAAATTAAATTGTTTATCTGTCTGTTGTTGTTATGACTTACACTTCATCATACACATACCCTAGACATATAACGTAGTCATCACACTATTCCAGAATAATTCTGACTGAGGTATACATATGTGGCAGTAAGTAAGGTTATCTATAATACACTACTCTTATTAGATATAGATACCTTCACAGCTGATCTCAGTCAGTACACTAAGTCCCCTATAAATATTTATAACATCCCACTTTACCACATATATTGGGGTCTCGCCCTCGGGATTTTGAATCTTTCCCTATTACAAATATTGGGGGTAATTCACTTCAGGAAATAATAAGAATTAAAAGGTATCCTTGGGTGAAAATAAATAAGGTTGAGCTCACAGTGCCTGTGTTGTCTTGAGTTAATTAGTCATAGATAAAATTGTTTAGACATTTATCTGTTAGACAATGGCCGACCTGGCAAAATTTCGATCTGCTGCTGTACAGACTGCGAAAGAGTTAGGAATGGACGGGCAAATTATGATTTCTTATGTCACTGCTGAATGTGACAAATATATTGAACGGGAAGAAAGAAGATTAGAAAAAGAGGCCGAAAGAAAATTAGAATCTGAAAGATTGGCCGAAAATAAGAGAATAGAAGCTGAAAAAGAGATTAAGAGGTTGCAGATTGAGGCTGAGGCTAAGAGGTTGCAGATTGAGGCTGAGGCTAAGAGGTTGCAGATTGAGGCTGAGGCTAAGAAATTGGAGGCAGAAAGAGAAGACAAAAGATTAGCTGCAGAAGAAAGAAGATTGACTGCAGAGAGGGAAGCAGAAAAGGAGGAGAAGAGATTACAAAAGGAACATGAGTTACGACTAAGGGAGTTTGAGTTTCAAGGCCATGCTCCTGAAAATGGTGCCATTCCCTTTGCCTCGGATGCCACTGCTAGCCAAGGAGCCTCAACCTCAGCTATGAATTTTCATTTAGATCATTTTGTTGAGAAAGACGATGATATAGAGAGCTATCTAAATAGGTATGAACTATTAGCTACCACATATGGGTTGGAGAGAGAAAGGTGGAGCTTAAAGTTATCTCAGGGACTTCGTGGGGCAGCTTATGAGGTTTTTGCAAAAATGAGCAGAGGTGATCAGGAAAATTATGACATGCTAAAGCAGGCTCTTTTGTTAAGATATGAAAAGAATGCAGAATTTTATAGGAAAAAATTTAGGAATGCTAAACTACTGTCAGGTGAAACCTATCACCAGTTCTCTGCACGAATAGAGACATACTTGGAGAAATTGACTTCTCTGGGGAAAACCCAAGATCTTAAGGAAATGGTCCTTATAGAGCAATTAAGAGAGTCCATGGCTCCAGACCTGAGAAAGTTTCTCATGGAACAAGATGCAGAGAGGCTGGGTGAGTTGCTAAATGTTGCTGAAAGGTATCAAGCAGCTCAAGCAGAGGTAACAGGTAATAAAAAGAAACAAGTGGATAACTTTAGGGCACCACAGAACTTTAATAAATTTGATCCTAGGGATCAAAACAAAGGTAAGCACCAGTTTGATAGGCCACGGTATGAAAATAAAAATAAAACCCCACAATTCGATGAAAGGAAATATGATGAAAGAAAATCTTTCAACCAAGGAAAAAGGTGGTGTAAAAATTGTAAGATGAACAATCATGACACTGACTATTGCAGAAGGAAACCTGTGTATATGGCCACCCTTCAGGTCAGGTCGACCTCAAGACAGGAGGGGGATATTATGTTGGATACCACTCCAGAAGAGATGAGGAAGGCACAGGCTGGGGATAAAACACTCAAGCCTTGTTTCAGGAAATTGTCAACTTGTCATACAACTCCAGGCAAGGGAGATTTTTACATGAAAAACAAGTTGATGTATAGGAAGACTGGAGCTAGATCCAAAGGTCAGGGACAGCTGGTACTTCCTAAAAGATATAGGGCAGACTTAATAAGGAACCTACATGTGAAACCAGATGGGGACCATGAGAAGATAGGTACCATCATTCAAAAGGTGGCTCACAATTATTATTAGCCCAAAGCAAGATGGGACATTGAGAATTTTGTAGAAAGGTGTAGCATAGCACATGAGGGAACACCCACAAGTGGGAACATTGATCAGGACCTGGACACGCCACGGGGCAAAATTAGGCCTGATAATAAAAAGAAAAATAGATTTGATAAAGTGGACCAAATGGAATGGGAAGCCCCTTTTCACGGACAAGCTTCACTTAACTGTTTTACAATGGCCACTATGCAGAGAGTGCAAAAAGATGTCTTACCCCAGGATAAGCCGAAACTCCCTCAATCGGACTTAAACAAACTGGAGGAAGAGGATGTAGAGAGGAAATCTCTCATCAAGAATTTTAAGTGGGGAGAAAGCCCCAAAAGAAAAATTGGTAGCGGTCGTTTTATGCATGATAATTCTGGGAAGAAAAATCATCACTATAGAGCTTCGAGTGGAAGAGACCATACCGGTGCATGGACAAATAGGTCCACAAAATTAAAGGTCCATATGTAGCTTTGTTAAGAACGTGGACTGATGAAAAGGCAGAGGAAAACATTACATCTTCATACCAATATGTGAATGAGCTGACCACTCGTTTAAAAAACTGGCTGGAAACTTGCCAATGAAAATTTGAAACAAGCCAGGAAGAAACATGCTGCCTATTATAACAGGAAGGCGAAAGACAGAGATTTGGCTGTGGGAGAGAAGGTACTGCTTCTTCTCCCCGGGAGTCAGAATAAGTTACAGATTGGATGGCAAGGTCCATATACAGTTTTAGAGAAGGTGTCTAGAACAAATTATAAGATAGATAAGAAGGGGAAAGAAAAAATCTATCATGTGAATCTCCTGAAGAAATATTTGGAAAGAGAACATCAGGAAGAGACACACTTGTTGACCTTGTCCATTGCCATGGAGATGAAAAAGGAACCACTTTCATCATTTGAATATCCATTACACCCCTGTGAGACAGCAGCACAGGTGAAAATCAGTACACATTTAACAAAAACTCAGAAAGAGAGAGTGCAACAGGTTCTAAATAATCATGCAGAGGTGTTAACAGACCGACCAGGGCATACAAACCTATTGGAATATGATATGAAACTGATAGACCCCACACCTGTCTGTATGAAACCATATTCGATTCCGTTTGCTAAGGAGAAAGCTTTGAAGGAAGAGATAGACTATCTATTGAAGGAAGGAATTAATTCACACAGTGAATCCTCATATAGTTCCGGTGTTGTACTCTTAAGGAAGCCCTCTGGAGAACATAGACTCTGTATAGATTACAGGAGACTGAATGCTATTACAGAAGGACAGGTGGATCCATTGCCGGATACAAATCAGCTGTTTGCCAGACTAAATAAAGCTAAATATTTCTCAAAAGTGGATCTGAGTAAAGGATACTATCAGATTCCAGTAAAGCCTGAGGTTAGACCATACCTAGCTTTTAGTACCTCAGAAGGACACTATGAGTTTAATAGATTGCCATTTGGATTGAAGAATGCGCCTAGTGTCTTCTCTAGAATGATGAGAAAATTATTGGACCCTCTGAATAATCCATGTATAACAAATTTCATGGATGATATCCTTATAGCAACAGAAACATTTGAGGAATACATTGACTCTCTGAAGATGCTGTTTGATCGACTTAGGGAAGCAAATTTAACAGCCCGACCAACCAAATGTTGCGTTGGATGTAAAGAATTGGAATTTTTGGGACACACAGTTTATCAGGGAAACATGACCCCTGACCCAAAGAATTTAGAGAAACTAAAGAAAGCCCCGAGACCACAAACCAAGAAGGACGTGAGATCCTTTGTCTCATTATGTGGTTTCTACCAGAAGTATATCAAAAACTTTAATTCCATATGTGCACCGTTAACTGATTTGACACGTAAAGGACATCCAGATCGCATTACATGGACACCACAATGTGAAATGGCTTACCAAGAATTGAAGGAAAAGCTCACAAGTAAACCTATTTTGAAATTACCTGACTTAAGTCAAGAATTCATAGTAAGGACGGATGCCAGTAATATTGGGTTGGGTGCAACTCTACTACAGAAATCAGATGCATTGGATGGGGAATTAAGCCCAGTGGCATATGCTAGCAGAAAATTGAATAAAGCTGAAATCAACTACTCAACTAGCGAAAAAGAATGTCTTGCAGTAATATGGGCAATAAAGAAATTCAATATTTATCTGTATGGGAAGGCATTTAAGTTGCAAACGGATCACAAACCTTTATCTTTTCTAGCCCAGGCTAGGCATGAGAACTCTAGGTTACTCCGATGGTCCTTACTTTTGGCTCCCTATAATTTTAGCATTGAGTATATATCTGGAAAAACAAATTTGGGAGCGGATTTTTTAAGCCGCCATCCGTGTGATGAGAATCACCGTAAACCCCAGAAATAATAATAAATTTCTCTATGTGTATATAGAATAAAGGACTGACATATAATGTCTGTTTTAAGAGGGGAGATGTCGTGAATTATTCTAATCCCCATATATAAATTAAAACGTAAATGCCAAGCCTAACAAATAAATTTAATAAAAGGAAAGAAGAATGGTAAAGAACAGTGCTGTCACAATGACTGTACTCGAAATCCCCCTTGTTTTCTACTTCGTCTGCAAATTGTAACGCTTTCACGTTGATAGTAAAAGCCTACTGTATTATTACCCGCTTTCTTCAATGAAACGTGTACTGTATTTCTTGGAAAAACCTTGAGATACGCAAGCTGATCAATGACCTAAATTTAATATTTCATTCATTCCATTTTATACACTGCGTAACTAAAGGACAGATGGACTAAAGGATAGAGAGAAGGGAGAGGCAGAAAGCAGGGACACCTGCAACACTAAACACGCGTCGCGCGATACACAATTGCTGCCATCACGCGTGTAAGGCCACATGCACTAACTTTATTTCAAATCGACAGTGATAAAATTCACTACCCATACCAGAGTTAGGTTTTAAAATCCTGAAAAACGCTTATTGGGAATTATGACATTATACCGGATTACGTTTGAAAACATAACAGTACCCAGACACCCTCAAGTAATGCATATTGGCTCCATTAAATTCGTATATTTGGGTTCCTTAGGGTTTGCTGACAAAGAATATGTAAAACGTTACGCAAATAGTCTAGGAATTACCAAGTTATGGCCAAAATAAAATAGTGGGGGTGCCTGACAGCATGAAATCATTTCTGCTCATAAAATTTTTTTTATAACGTGTTTGAAAAAACATTACGTTACGGAAATAGCCTACCATGTTAACTCCTATGTGATTGGAGCGCAACAAATGAAAGACTAAACACGATTGGTCGGACTATAAATACTATCTTGTGTTGTCAGGGGAAACGTGAGAAAGGGGTACTTTTTTGAAAAGATGTGTAGACGTGGTGTGATTGGGTAGAGCTGCGAATATACTCAATTCAGAGCGTCTGTTCATTGCCACATCTTGTAATAAACCTACTAAGAAGCAGTGCGTTGAGCACCAGTGTATATTTTTTATAAAATAAAGCCTGGGACATCGGCAGATCGGAGTTGTGCTATATTCATTGCCAGTCAACGAAACTGTTTATTATTATTTCCATGAATTGTGGTAAGCTTGAAATATTCAATATCTTTTAATGAAAATTGAATGTAAATTGATAATTTGTGTCTGTATATATGTGTGGTTCAGTAGCGAACATGATGTAAAGCCTATAGTGCTCCAGCCTGAACAGAAGGTGTCGGATGAAAGTAAAACTGCATGGAATGGCCAAACAGTACACTGACACCTAGATTATTAACTAGAAAGAAATAATGCTGGAATTGCAGAGGCGTAGTAACCATTAGGGAGGGAAATACTGGTATAAAGTATTTCAGATGAAGCTGACAGTTGGCCTAACGCTCTGAACTCAATGTTTGTAATGTATTGTGCTCAGTGTAGAAATAGAGTGTAAATTAGTTCTGACGTAGAAGGTACAACCTTCTTGTTTCAGGGACCGTGGTCTTAAAGTTATTGAGCAGCACCTGGTCAGAGCTTTGCTGAAGCCAGAGGTGGACAGCATACTCCTTGGTCCATATAGCAACCAGTGGGGTGGCTCCAGAACTCATTACATTAATCGAGCAGAGGAGTCTTTTACTGCAGTCATCACGCAAGATAAGAGAGTGTGGCCATGGAGCTCAACATTATGTACCCCCATCTTAAAACGACATTGTAAACTAAAATTAAGAGGGGAGTTTAATTGTTTTAATACCAGGAACTGAGAACATCTCCAATACTAGTTCCAATAGAAACAAACTATTGAAGTCATGATGACAAATACCAACAGAGCTTGAACGAAACAAAACCAGTATTACCTCATATTACCACTACACAACTGACACACATAGGATACCATTAATAATATATGTCACTACACGAATCATATTAATAAATTCTGTACATATAACTTGTAATTAAAATTGATTGTGATTCCTGGTTCCCTTTGTATTTGAATCAGGACACATATACATTCATGACAGCACTGAATACATATTGTTATTTGAAAAGTTATCAGTGACTCCTTTAAGATATCCTCTTAGAGTGTTATATGTATGTGAGTGTCACAGTGTTGTCAAGTGTGGTGGAATAAATTAAATTGTTTATCTGTCTGTTGTTGTTATGACTTACACTTCATCATACACATACCCTAGACATATAACGTAGTCATCACACTATTCCAGAATAATTCTGACTGAGGTATACATATGTGGCAGTAAGTAAGGTTATCTATAATACACTACTCTTATTAGATATAGATACCTTCACAGCTGATCTCAGTCAGTACACTAAGTCCCCTATAAATATTTATAACATCCCACTTTACCACATATATATATATATATATATATATATATATATATATATATATATATATATATATATATATATATATATATATATATATATATATATTAATGAGGAAAAATATCCCGTTCAAACTCTGATGGGTTATAATTAGGATATATATTGTTTTCAATTCCAAATACGAGTAATATGAACAACTGCCGATATGAGAAAGTGGCATCACTATGAGATGCATGAAGGAGCAGGAGTTCTATTCTTTCTTTGTCGTCTGATAGAATCCCGGGAACTACACACTGTAAACTAAGGAACATCATGGCGCATAGTTACAATGTCAACTGCTGTGGATCCACTAGCCTGGTCATGCAGGGGTTCGCGGTAATGAGGGAGCTGATAAAACAGTGTGGAGAGTCCACTAGTAGAGACACTTAAGAAGATTAGTGATCGTCTGTTAGAGAACGACACTGCTTATCGATGAATGAACAAGGCTAAGATTGCTGGAATATGGAATCAAATGTAAGGCTAGCAGGGATGGACGTATGAGAGAAAGCATCCGGCGTGTATACAACCAGCGCGCTACAGGAACAGCTAGCAATCATACCCTTCGACATTAGCCGAGGGAGACTGAGCACCTACGGGTTTGCCTGGAGTGCAATGATGTCGATTATGATCAACAATAACAATAAATGCCAACACAAGTAACCGCGAACTTTCTTCGTGTTATCTTATCGTTCCTTTTTGCAAGCAAGTCACGAACAATCAATGAACAAGCTAGAATATCCATTTAGGCCATTGAACTGTGGCTTACAAAGGAATGTTAAGAATATGACGGACAACTAAAAAATAAAAAGTAATGAGGATGTTTTGAAAGAAGCCAGAGCACAAAGGAAGCTGACCACATATAAGATGGAAGCAGTGCACTTTCTTCGGGCATGTTAGACAAAGAAGAAAGCTGGAGTACACTTGAAGATAAATTGATCCGGGTGATAGCGACAAAGAGAAAACATACTGGACAGCCCTAACATATTCATTCATTCATCTACTTTTTTCCTAATTAAACGCATGATACCGCTGCTGCAGTTCGTTCCTTGCAAAGAACCCGCATCAGAGCACACACTGATGCAGAAGTGGTTTTTGTAGCACTTTTTTATATATGATAAAGTTGCCGGCCTCATTCACAGCCTCATATTTGCCACTGTAGAGCCCTTTTCGTAGGCCTTTACAGTCGTTTACAGATGAGGGTAGTCTCATATTTTATTAATATGTGGTCCTACCTCTGTAATAAACTTTACGCACCGACTTACAGGATAGTAAGTATTATTGGTGAGTTTGATTTTCGTAGCGCACGATTGTGCACTTATGCGAGTATTGGGTTACCCCGCCCGCATGTGTTGCCAAAGACCAGTCTACGTCATAGCTGGGGTTGAGAAGTTTAGTGCCCAAGAATCAGTCCATTGATTCGTGGCGTTCGAACCCGTGTTGCGGGTATATTTTATTCTTGTGTATGACCGTCCGTCTGTTAAGAAGATGAGAATTCGGGTCAACAGTATTCTGGTGATTTTTCTTGGGAAGAGAAGCAAGTATGATTTAGATAATAATGTATTTCGTTCTCATGTAGACGTCTAGTTGTACCAATGACGTATTGGTTCAAAATGGAGTCCTACTTGAACTTATTATGTGAATTTTAAATCCGACGGATTCCGACGTTAGGATTATCCAGGATTGGCTTGGTATATTTTTATGATATGAATCAGTATTCGGCCGTTACGAATACGTACCACGCAAAGCAGAGGTGACTCAAGTATTTGCTATATCTAAGCTATGATGCCACGAAGGTCGTGGGCAGGAAATTGTATTATTGTTATTTCACAATTGATTGAAGTAAGAGGCCAGTACTAAAAGGAGATACGTAGTATCGGAACATTATATGATATAGAAGACCTGACAAGGTTCTCCGTCATTGCCAAGGGCTTAGGACAGTGGAAGATTGACATATCGTATATAACTGCCTCATTTGTTTACTTGGATGCCATGTTATAAACACTGTATAACTAGTCTGACGTTACCTAAGAAATTATCTTACGGAACGAATTAACTGTAATTTTAAATATGAAACTTACGTTGTGTGCTGTCTGGTGGAAACGTCAACCGTCCGTCGTCAGAATTAAATGTTCGTCTAGTCAACCGTATGATGTCAAACAAATTGAATGAACTGTATACCGTCTTGGCATTAGTTGATGTGCCCCTGGTTGGAAGTTCAAGTTGACTTATTACTACATTGTTCAGGAATTGAATCCATTCGCGTTATATCAAAAGTAGACAGATTCAATAAACCCACTTTCAAATAAAAAGACGCTAACAGAAATGGTGGAACCAGCGTGATTGGAAATTACGATTTTCAAGAAGGGACAGTTCTCAAAGTCAAATAAATCGGTTGAATAGAAATACCTCGATCTTCAAAAGGAAACGTCCACATACACGTGGAATCAAGACGACAGTTATCTGAAGGTCAAGGACGACGTTGGACATCATCTCTAAGCTGCAACATCGGACACTGTCATAGTGTTACATACATTGTTTTTACAAGGCTCATGCATACAGTCCCGGATGCGAGGGATATCCTTTTTTAGCCGGTTGAGATAAGTAAAAACATCGTGTTGTTATTACACCGTTTTACGTGTAGCTGTGCCTTGGCTTAGTAATATGTCCACTGCTTCTTTATTCATGTTGCATGTTCTATGTTTGATGTTTATCGTGGGAGGTTGGGAATGGCGACTTAGGACGGAAAAATACCAGTTTCACCACAGGTCCGTCTTGAGTGTTCTGTAGGATATTATTTTGCAGACTTCCCTCAGTGGAATGTTCCTATGCGAGAGCATAGAAGGATTTTTGGTCCACTGTGTCTGGTAGTCTGTGACACCTGACTGTTTTAGTTGTAGCGTCAAGTTTAAATTGTTGTTCTCGTAGTTATTTTTATTCGTACCTTAGTTTTATGATGTATTTTGTTAGTATTATGCGTCTTTCTAACCTGACTTTCGTTCAGTTTTTTACAAAACATATGTTTTTACACTGTCTTGTTAACTGTTTTGTTTAGTATTTGATCGCAGTTATCATCGTAATTCTTTACGACATTCCATTTTAGTTTCACATTTTATTTTTATTGGATTTCTGCGACTGTTTTCATTTGTCTTTGATTATCTTGTCGTGTCAGTATTGTGCCTTTTGTCTGTCACGTTATTGCTTTCATAACATTTCATTGCATAAATTACTTTATTTATTATTAATATAATTGCCTATTATATGACTTGAATTTACCTTCTAGGACAGGAACGAAGACCACTTGGTGTAGTAACATTTTATGTAGAAGTATTTCAGAATAATTCTGAATGTCTAAATTAGACTATTTTATTAAGCAGGCTAAGGCGCTTAATATACCTCCGGAAGAGATTAGATCATTTGCTATGACAGAATACAAAGAGTCTCAAAGGTTGGAATCTCAAAGATTGGAAGCTGAAAAGTTACGTTTGGAAAATCTGAAATTTGAGGCAGATCAAAAACGGATTGAGGCTGAGGAAAATGAAAAGAAGATGAAATTTGAGGCTGCAGAAAATGAGAAAAAAATGAGATTGGCCGCTGAATTAGAAGAGAAACGATTTCAGCGTGAGTCAGAACAGAAAAAATTCGAGGCTGAAGAAAAATTTAGATTTGATGCTGAAGTTAAACAAAAGGAGATAGAAGTTAAACAAAAGGAGATAGAAGTTAAACAAAAGGAAATGGAAGAAAGAAGATTAATAGCTGAACAAAATGCAAAAAGACTTCAGCTTGAGACAGAAGAGAATGATAAGAAACGTCAGCATGATTTGAAACTTGCCGAATTGGAATTTGATAGAATAAGATTGTCAAGTGAATGTAATACACAAAAGACTCAGGAAGGCCAGTCTTCATCTAGACATGAGAATTTTCGAGAGGTTCATCTCAAATTGCCAAAGTTTACTCCACCATCCAACGATGTGATTTTTTTTGGACAGATTTGAGGCTACATGTCGGTCGTACAACTTGGATAAGTCATTATATTGCACCCACTTATCCAGATTACTAACAGGAGAGGCAATGGCTGTTTATCACACTACTAGCTCTATGGATAAAAATGATTACGATGCTCTTAGGGCCGCTCTTTTAAACAAATTTCAAATGACAGAAGATCAATACAGAATAAAGTTCAAGTCTATGCTCCCACAATCTAGCAAGAATTTTGATGATTTTCTTTCTCAAATACGTCTTACCTTGGAAAAATGGGTTGAACTATCCAAGGTAGAGAAATCATATGATGGTATTTTCGACTTATTATTACGAGATAAAGTTTTATCGGCAGTAAGTCCTGCATTTCATGCGTTTCTACATGAACGTAAGCCTGGTAATATAAAAGAAATGTCAGAACATTGTAAAAATTTCTGCACCGCTCATCCTAACATGGATGTCAGCAATGCGCAGCTTAAGGACGATTTACCCGTTGCTTTCGCTATGCAACAAAACAATTTCCCTAGAAATCGTTCGATGAGTAGCGATAGAAATTTTCAAAGTAATAATAATTTCAACTTTGGTCATTTTAAAAAGGGGAAACAATACCAACAGTCTGCTCCATTTAATGTATCATGGGGGCAATCTCACAGATCTCGAGATTTTATTAACAACAATCCTAAATATAATCAAGGTAATAATAATAAACAACATTGGAGATCTCAATCATATCATCCTGAAAATAGAAATAGATTTATGAATAAGTCATTTCGCCAACATCACAACAGTGATAACTTTCATTGGCGGACTCATCCAAATTTTAATGATGGCAGAAACAGTAATTATAGCAATTTTAATGACAACAGTCAAATTCGATCGCGACGTAGAGATAGATCGTCGAGCACGCCACGACAACATTCAAATGTTGCTTCAATTGAATCACAAACTAAAGTCCTTTCGGGGGAACTTGGAAATTTAACTTACATACACCTTTCTTTTCAGGGATGATCCTTGCCTGGTTTCTGTCCAGTTAGCGATGTGATCCTTGGTTGTATACACGGTATAAAAGAGTGTACACCAGAGCAGATTAATGAATGGGAAAAGCGACATATTCATGCTGCAAATGCAGTGGTTACCAGAGCGCAAGCTACTGAATTGTCGCGTGAATCAACTTCTGAACCTACGGTTCATAATAGTAATGATGATGATTCTCCTATTTCAAGGGAGCTGTTTGCTAATTTACAAAAGAATGATAATTCTTTGCAGAGATTTTTTCAATTAGCGACTAAGAGAAATAATAACAACACAATTGCAAAGTCTAGACACCAATTTGCTCTTAAAAAAGGTATTTTAGTTAGATTAATAAGAGAAACATATTCATTGGTGCGTTCACAAATTCTGGTCCCGTCTTCTATGAGACCTAGAATATTACGACATGCTCATGATTCTCAATGTGCAGGTCACATGGGGTTTTCGCGAACCAAATCTAGAGTGCTATCCGCATTCTATTGGCCTGGCGTTCATAGGGATGTTAATCTCTATTGTCGTTCCTGCGTGACATGTCAGGAAGTTAAAGTAAGGGGTCCATATCATGATGCTCCTATCCAAGCTGCGGACATACCTATTAGACCATTTGATAAAATGGCAATCGACATCATTGGTCCTATATTGCCATCTGCAAGAGGACATACACATATTCTTACCTGTATCGATATGTGTACGCGTTGGCCTGAGACCATACCTCTTAAGAACACCTCATCTGCCAGTGTTGCAGAAGCTTTAATGCTGATCTTTTCACGCATTGGTTTTCCGCGTAAGATCCTATCGGATCATGGTGTCCAGTTTATTTCCGAATCCATGTCACAGGTTATGAAGACATTGGGTATAGATAGATCTCTCAGTTCAATATACCATGCAATGTCCAATGGGTTAATTGAGAGACTGAATAGGACACTTAAGCAGTTGTTGGGTAAGATGACTCAAGATCACCCTCAGGAGTGGGACCGGGTCCTGCCCGCTGCTCTCTTCGCGTATCGCGAGGTGCAAAACCAAGCCACAGGGTTTTCTCCCTTCCAGTTAGTTTTTGGCATACAACCACGCGGACCTATGTCTTTAATCCATGATTTATTGGTTGAAGATAATATACCTGAGGAAACTCAATCCTCATATGAATATGTCATCTCTTTAAGAAAGAGAATAATAGATGCCTGTAGGTTAGCTACTGCATCATCCGAAGAGTCTAAAGAAAAAAGCTCGTCTATTTGCAAACAGGTATAGACGTCTTCGCCAGCTTATTCCTGGTGACGAGGCTTTTGTTTTACTGCCTTCGCATAACAATCGTCTACTTATCACATGGAGAGGTCCTTTTAGGATCATCTCAAGAATATCCGATGTCGACTACATCGTCGATATTAACGGAAAACACAAAACCTTTCACATTAACATGTTGAAAGAGTATTATTCACGTCCTGATTATTTACAATCAGTATTTCAAGCGACTGACGATCCTACCCCTCACATTCACAACTATACTAATTTGTCAGTTATACAAGAAGAAGAGTCTTCTTTTCAAGATGTACAATTGCCCATACCAGTTGTACCTCTTCATTCCACGGAAAACTGGAATGATGTCACTATTTCTTCTTTTCTTTCGACCGATCAACGACAGCAAGTTTCATCACTACTCCAAACGTATGATAAGGTTCTCACTGACATTCCAGGTCATACGTCAGCTATTCAACATGATATCCTTCTCACTGATGAAACACCTATCCGTATTCGTCCATATCCCATACCTTTACACTTTAGAGATAAGGTCGAAAAGGAATTAGATGAGATGCTTCGATTAAACATAATTGAGCCATCGTTGTCACCATATGCTTCATCTATGGTGATAATTAGAAAGAAAGATAATAACATTCGTCTATGTGTAGACTACAGAAAATTAAATAAAGTCACACAATTTGACGCAGAACCTTTGCCACTTTTAGAAGATTTATTAGTAAAATTATCTCATTCTACTTTCTTCTCTAAGTTTGATCTGTCAAAGGGCTATTGGCAAGTACCATTGACAGAAAGGGCAAAGCCACTCACTGCTTTCTCGACTCCCCGGGGCCTATTCCAATGGAATTTTATGCCTTTCGGGTTAGTCAACGCTCCTGCCACGTTCGTACGCATGATGCGTCGAATTCTATCTCATCATCCCAACGTCATTGCGTACATAGATGACATTTGTCTTTTCAGTGACTCATGGGAAGAACATATAGAAGGATTAAACTCATTACTGTCCACGTTACAAAATCATAACTTAACTACTAAGCCATCAAAGGCATTTGTGGGTTTCCACGATATTTCTTTTTTGGGTCACCGTATTGGTCGCGGTATGTTATATACAGAGGACGGTAATGTCTCTAAAATCCTTAATATCTCCACACCTAAAACAAAGAAACAAGTGCGATCTCTATTAGGACTAGTACAATACTATGGGAAATTCATACCACATCTTTCGTCCATTACTGCACCTTTCTCTTCATTACTTAGGAAAGGTGCAGCTAACGTGATTCGGTGGTCAAACGAACATCAAATCGCGTTGGATACCATAAAGAAATTTTTTTCGGATGCTCCTGTTTTAAGGTTGCCTAATGCGAATTTACCATTTGTCTTACGCAGCGATGCTTCTAATTTCAGCGTGGGAAGCGTCTTACTACAAGAATATAATGGCACCTTGCATCCAGTTCTCTATGTATCACGGAAGTTAACTCCGACTGAACAAAATTACTCAGTTTTAGATAAGGAACTTCTCGGACTTGTTTGGTCAATAACTAAACTCCAGAGATATCTGCTTGGATCACACTTTATTGTGGAATCAGATCAAAAAGCGCTTACTGCTCTCAACACAAAGGACGTGAAATCTGCCAAATCTACTAGGTATGCGATCGCTCTCCAACCATATAGTTTCACGATTCGATCCATACCTGGCACACAGAATGTTCTCGCAGACGTTTTGTCGAGATTTCCTAACGAATCACACTAACAGCTACGCACTGCAGATAACTGAACTTCGACACTGACAGTTCGTCAATTGTAACTTTTTACGTGTGATATCTCTATGACAAGAGTCATTAACATTCAGTCAAGTGAAATCTACAATGCTTATGTATCAAAATAACATGGAACGTTAAGATATATGACTATCGTTGTGAAAATAACATTTACTCACTCAGGATATTGAAGAGAGAATAACGTTGAATAAAACCAGATTATATTTTCTCACTGAAATAACATTGCGAACACTTGGTTGGTTTTTCATGGAACGGAACCTAGTATTATTTTACGGTTTCCTAACAGGACAATGGAACTTTCTTAATCTACGAAATTTAATAACATTGTTAATTTGTTTTTTAAAACAAATAATTCGGTAGATTAGTAACCGTTGATACTTAGTTAATGAGTATAAGAATTAATTTGGATCACTATGAAATATTTAATTGTAAACATTTAATATTTATCACTCGGTAAGGACAGTGATTTAACATTTGCACTTTTATTAGTACCACAAATGAACTTTTAGACACAGTTAAGGGTGTTGATCTCTACACGTGTTTAAATTGTATTCTTTCATTTTTTTTCACTTGTCATTTTTTAAGCCATATCCATCACTTTTCGGTTTATTCATTGGTTTTTACATTTCTTTTCATTTTGCGTTTCTATTCGGTTTAATTCATTATTTCTATATGCGATTTTATTTCATTTACCACATTGTACCTAAGGTGGTCAATTGTGGATGTATGCTTTTGTGCATACCTTTTGTTTATTTGAGTTAACTTAAATTTCATATTTATGTTTGATGATTCTATGTCATGCTATAGTAATATTATATGATTATGTACACTTGAATCACCTCTAGTTTCGAGTAGTAAAGAAAAAAATTAATATAATTAATTTTTTTGGGGGGATTGGTAAGGAATCTGTAGAGCCCTTTTCGTAGGCCTTTACAGTCGTTTACAGATGAGGGTAGTCTCATATTTTATTAATATGTGGTCCTACCTCTGTAATAAACTTTACGCACCGACTTACAGGATAGTAAGTATTATTGGTGAGTTTGATTTTCGTAGCGCACGATTGTGCACTTATGCGAGTATTGGGTTACCCCGCCCGCATGTGTTGCCAAAGACCAGTCTACGTCATAGCTGGGGTTGAGAAGTTTAGTGCCCAAGAATCAGTCCATTGATTCGTGGCGTTCGAACCCGTGTTGCGGGTATATTTTATTCTTGTGTATGACCGTCCGTCTGTTAAGAAGATGAGGACTCGGGTCAACAGTATTCTGGTGATTTTTCTTGGGAAGAGAAGCAAGTATGATTTAGATAATAATGTATTTCGTTCTCATGTAGACGTCTAGTTGTACCAATGACGTATTGGTTCAAAATGGAGTCCTACTTGAACTTATTATGTGAATTTTAAATCCGACGGATTCCGACGTTAGGATTATCCAGGATTGGCTTGGTATATTTTTATGATATGAATCAGTATTCGGCCGTTACGAATACGTACCACGCAAAGCAGAGGTGACTCAAGTATTTGCTATATCTAAGCTATGATGCCACGAAGGTCGTGGGCAGGAAATTGAATTATTGTTATTTCACAATTGATTGAAGTAAGAGGCCAGTACTAAAAGGAGATACGTAGTATCGGAACATTATATGATATAAAAGACCTGACAAGGTTCTCCGTCATTGCCAAGGTCATAGGACAGTGGAAGATTGACATATCGTATATAACTGCCTCATTTGTTTACTTGGATGCCATGTTATAAACACTGTATAACTAGTCTGACGTTACCTAAGAGATTATCTTACGGAACGAATTAACTGTAATTTTAAATATGAAACTTACGTTGTGTGCTGTCTGGTGGAAACGTCAACCGTCCGTCGTCAGAATTAAATGTTCGTCTAGTCAACCGTATGATGTCAAATAAATTGAATGAACTGTATACCGTCTTGGCATTAGTTGATGTGCCCCTGGTTGGAAGTTCAAGTTGACTTATTACTACATTGTTCAGGAATTGAATCCATTCGCGTTATATCAAAAGTAGACAGATTCAATAAACCCACTTTCAAATAAAAAGACGCTAACAGTTGTGGTGAAGTGGGATGTTATAAATACTTATAGGGAACTTAGTGTACTGACTGAGATCAGCTGTGAAGGTATCTATATCTATTAAGAGTAGTGTATTATAGATAACCTTACTGTCATGAAATATTCTAATCCACATATATAAATTATTAGGTAAATATGAAGCCTAACAAATAAAATTAATAAAGAGAAGAGCAATGGTAAAATAACAGTGCTGTCACAAAGAATGTACTCGAAATCCCCCTTGTTTTCTGCTTCGTCTGCAAATTGTAACGCTTTCACGTTGATATAAAAGCTTACTGTATTATTACCCGCCTTCTTCAATGAAACGTGTGCTGTATTTCTTGGAAAAACATTAAGAGGCAGACTGCGTAATGACCTAAATTTTAAATTCCATTCATGTCTTTTTCTACATTACGTTACCAAAACGAACGAACAGATGGACAAAAGGATAGCGAGAAGGGAGAGGCAGAAAGCCGAACATTAAACACGCGTCGCGCGATACACAATTACTACTATCACGCGTGTTAGGCTACAAGCACTAATTTGTTTTTTCAGACGGACAGTGATAAAATACACTACCCTTTCCCAGAGTTAGGTTTATAAATCATAAAAAACGCTTATTAGGAAAGATAACAATAGATGGGTTTACGGTTGAAAACATAACAGTACCCAGACAGCATATCTTCGAAACAGGAGGTAGAAAATACATATTTTGAACGCAGCCACGTAGCTCCTTTAAATTTGTATTTTTGGGTTCCTTAGGGCTTGCTGACAAATAATATGTAAAACGTTACGCAAATAGTCCAGGAATTAATAAATTATACCCAAAATAAAATATTGGGGGTGCCTGACAGCATAAAATCATTTCTGCTCATAAGATTTTTTTTAACGTGTTTGAAAAAAATTTACGTTACAGAAATAGCCTACCATGTAAACTCCAAATTGATTGGAGCGCAACAAATGAAAGCCTAACCACGATTGGTCGGGCTATAAATACTATTTTGGTTGTTAGGGGAAACGGGGAAAGGTAACATTTTTTCAAACACTTGTCGAAACGGGGCTCATTGGTCAGACTCGCTGATATACACACTTGGGAGCGTTAGTTCGAAACCACTTGTTTAAAAAAAACTTGAAAAAGCATCAGTGCGTTGAAGCCAGCTCATATTTGGCTCAATAAAAGCCTGGAAGATAAGCAGAAGGAAATTTGTGCCAGTTTGTGCCAGAATTCATTGCTAATCAACGTATCTGTGTTTATTCGTATGAATTGTGGGACAGTGGTCTTGATGGTACTGAGCATCACCTGGTCAGAGCTTTGCTGAATCCAGTGTCGGACAGCATACTCCTTGGTCCTTTTAGCTATCAGTGAGGTGTCTCCAGAGCCCAGAGGAGAATTCGAGCAGAGGAGTCCTTTCCTGCCGCCATCACGCCAGATAAGCGAATTGGCCAGCTGAGCTCAACATTATGTCCCCTCATCTTGAACTGACTTTTTAAAATTAACATTAAGAGGGGAATTTACTTGTCTTAAAATCAGGAACTGTGAACATCTCCAATACTGGTCCCTAAAGACAAACTATTGAAGTCATGATGACAAATACCAACAGAGCTTGAACAAAACAAAACCAGTATTACCTCATTTTACTACTACACAACTGACACACATAGAACATTTGTAATAATATATGTCACTACCATATTCATATTAAATACATTCTGTACATAACTTGTAATTTAAATTGATTGTGATTCCTGGTTCCCTTGTAGTTGAATCAGGACACATATTCATTCATGCCAGTAATGAATACATATTGTTATTTGAAAGTTTATCAGTGACTCTTTTAAGATATCTTTGTAGAGTGTTATATGTATGTGAGTGTCACAGTGTTGTCAAGAGTAGTGGATTAAATTAAATTGTTTATCTGTCTGTTGTTGTGACTTACACTTCACCATACTCATACCCTAGACACATAACGTAGCATCACACTATTCCAGAATAATTCTGACTGAGATATATAGATATGTGGTAGCAAGTAAGGTTATCTATAATACACTACTCTTAATAGATATAGATACCTTCACAGCTGATCTCAGTCAGTACACTAAGTTCCCTATAAGTATTTATAACATCCCACTTCACCACATATATTGGGGTCTCGCTCTTGGGATTTTGAATCTTTAACTATAAAAATATTGGGGGTAATTCACTTCAGGGAATATAAGAATTAAAAGGTATCCTTGGGTGGAATTAAATAAGGTTGAGCTCACGGTGCCTGTGTTGCCCATTAGATATATAGTTAGAAATTGAATTGTTGGGTAGACATTATAAAAATTTACCTGATAGACAATGGCGGACCTGGCCAAATTTCGATCTGCTGCGGTTCAGACTGCAAAAGAGTTAGGATTAGATGGGCAAGTTATGGTTGCCTATGTCACAACGGAATGTGACAAATTTATTGAACGCGAAGAAAGAAGATTAGAAAAAAGAAGCCGAAAGAAAGTTAAGCAGGGGGGCTGAAAGGGAAAAAACATTAAGAAGTTTACAATTTGAAGCTGAGGCTGAGACTAAGAGGTTGCAGATTGAGGCTGACAAAGAGGCTAAAGCATTGGAAGCCGAGGAAAGAAGACAAGCTGCAGAAAGGGAAGAGAAGAAATTAGCTGCAGAAAGAGAAGAGAAGAGATTAGCTGCAGAGAGGGAAGCAGAAAAGGAGGAGAAGAGATTACAAAGGGAACATGAGTTACGACTAAGGGAGTTTGAGTTTCAAGGCCATGCTCCTGAAAATGGTGCCAGTCCCTTTGCCTCTGATGCTACGGTTACTCAGGGAGCCTAAACCTCAGCTATGAATTTTCATTTAGATCATTTTGTTGAGAAAGACGATGATATTGAGAGCTATATAAATAGGTATGAACTATTAGCTACCACGTATGGGTTAGAGAGAGAAAGGTGGAGCTTAAAGTTATCTCAGGGACTTCGTGGGGCAGCTTATGAAGTTTTTGCAAAAATGAGCAGAGGTGATCAGGAAAATTATGACATGCTAAAGCAGGCTCTTTTGTTAAGGTATGAAAAGAATGCAGAGTTTTACAGAAAAAAATTTAGGAATGCTAAACTACTGTCAGGTGAAACCTATCACCAGTTCTCTGCACGAATCGAGACATACTTGGAGAAATGGACTTCTCTGGGGAAAACCCAAGATCTTAAGGAAATGGTCCTTATAGAGCAACTAAGAGAGTCCATGGCTCAAGACCTGAGAAAGTTTCTCATGGAACAAGGTGCAGAGAGGCTGGGTGAGTTGCTAAATGTTGCTGAAAGGTATCAAGCAGCTCAAGCAGAGGTAACAGGTAATAAAAAGAAACAAGTGGAATAACTTTAGGGCACCACAGAACTTTAATAAATTTTGATTCCTAGGGATCAAAATAAAGGTAAGCACCGCAATTGATAGGCCACGGTATGAAAATAAAAATAAATTCCCACAATTCGATGAAAGGAAATATAGATGAAAAAAAAGAAAATCTTTCAACCAAGGAAAAAGGTGGTGTAAGAATTGTCAGATGGCAATCATGACATGACCGTTGCAGAAGGGAAAACCTGTGTATATGGCAACCCTTCAGGTCAGGTCGACCTCAAGACAGGAGGAGGATATTATGTTAGATACCACTCCAGAAGAGATGAGGAAGGCACATGGTCATGGGGATAAAACACTCAAGCCTTGTTTCAGAAAATTGTCAACTTGTATACAACATCCAGGGACAAGGAGTAGACTTTTACATGAAAAACAAGTTGATGTATAGGAAGACTGGAACTAGATCCCATGGTCACGGACAGCTGGTTCTTCCAAAAAGATATAGGACAGACTTAATAAGGAGCCTACATGTGAAACCAGATGGGGGACCATGAGAAGATAGGTACCATCATTCAAAAGGTGGCTCACAATTATTATTGGCCCAAAGCAAGATGGGACATTGAGAATTTTGTAGAAAGGTGTAGCATAGCACATGAGGGAACCCCCACAAGTGGGAACATGGATCAGGACTTGGACACGCCACGGGGCAAAATTAGGCCTGATAATAAAAAGAAAAATAAGATTTGAAATAAAGTGGACCAAATGGAGAAATGGGGTAGCCAACTTTTCAGCGGACAATCTTCACTTAAAATGTTTTACACTGGCCACTTTGCGGAAGAGTGCACAAAAGATGTCCTTTCTCCATGGATAAGCCGACAGAATACCTCAATCGGAACTTAAACAAACTGGAGGAAGAAGAAGTAGAGAGGAATTCTTCATCAAGAATTTTATTGGGGGGTGGAAAGCGCCAGGAAGATGAAATTTGTGGTAGCGGTCGTTTTGCTGCATGAATATTCTGGGAGGAACAAATCCATCACGCTATTTACAAGCTTCCGATGTGGAAGGAGGGGACCATGTACTGGTGTCATTGGACAAAAATAGGTCCACACAATTAAATGGTTCCATTTGTAGAGCTTTAGTTAAGAAAACCGTTGGATGATGAAAAGGCAGAGGAAAACATTACATCTTCATACCAATATGTGAATGAGCTGACCACTCGGTTGAAAACTGGCTGGAAACTTGCCAATGAAAATTTGAAACAAGCCAGGAAGAAACATGCTGCCTATTATAACAGGAAGGCGAAAGACAGAAATTTGGCTGTGGGAGAGAATGTACTGCTTCTTTTGCCCGGGAGTCAGAATAAGTTACAAATTGGATGGCAGGGTCCATATACAGTTCTAGAGAAGGTGTCTAGAACAAATTATAAGATAGATAAGAAGGGGAAAGAAAAAATCTATCATGTGAATCTCCTGAAGAAATATTTGGAAAGAGAACATCAGGAAGTGACACACTTGTTGACCTTGTCCATCGCCATGGAGATGAAAAAGGAACCACTTTCATCATTTG
>JAMPIV010007790.1:0-259035 GCA_024509875.1 Oreohelix idahoensis | reverse complement strand
ACAAGCATGTGAAATTCAGAATATTTCCCACGCATGTCAATTGGGGGAAATAATGAAGATGTGACGCTAACAACAGTTAGGGCCACAACTGTGATAGCTCACTTGCTGCCTTTATTTAATCAGGACTATGCGGACAACATTGCAACATTGTGGAACAAAGTTATTATTTACGCATAGTTCATTGAAGGAGGGATGTGGCGAAGCGCAGCTGCGACCTTGAGACTGGTCATGAGCCCAACACCGCCTTGACAAATTTAAATTTGGCCACTGGTCTTAAAATAATGTCCCGACAATGTTAACTGTAGTTAAAGATGAAAATTTATTTTACTAAAGGTTGTAACGGTCGATCTGTGTCATCAATTCTGGACAGCACTTAAAAAAAAAAAAATCAGATCGTTGAAGCTTCCTTTTGTATTATAAGATACGAAACTACAGTGCAAAACGTATATGTGCAATATATATGTGTATTTATTTATTCATTTAATTTTAAAGAGTTTTCGTGGCCAAGCCCACTCTGATTAGAAGGCCCCCAGTTCACATTCGCGCATATACGCGTTTCCTCGGTGATTACAGGCGACACAAAATAGAAAATTAAAGATAGATCCACCTTATAAGAAAAAATAATTACTCAAATTAGTATACGTTGATAGTTTGACAACTACGATTAACTTGTCAGAAATAACTTTTTTTTTAACTTACCCACGTTTTGCAAGCTATCACTCTTACATTTGATTTCCATCATCACCATCCTTCAGCTTCCTGTGAAACATAGGCCTTCAACAAACCTATGTCAAGTCTTTTTGTCCAGTTCCATCCGCTCAATGTCTTTCCATATTGTAGCGAAAGGGTCTTATTGTAGTAAAGAATAAGGTTATCCTGGACAAAAACATGTATCAGATGATACCAGTATAGTGCCAGGTAAGAGACTGGTCTTACAAGAAATACCCCCTTTTCTGAACAGAATAAGGGTGTATCGACATCAAAGGTTAGGATCAGCTGTATAAACCTCCAGGTGTGATGAGAGTGAATGTCCTGAAAGTCTATTTGCTCCCTTTCAAGATCCGCCTATGATATTATGTATTATTATTTGATTATGTTGGCTAATTTTTCTAGGGGTATTAATTATTGTCTATCTCTATAACTATAATATGTATCCAACAAAACTTGTAACTCAATGTAAATAATTTCAGAAAGTCTGCTGGTACATATTTACAGTTTATTAAACCTATACCGGTTCTCTTTTCGGTTAGGTAATTTAAAGAAATTCAAAGGTATTTACAACATAAAATAAATAAACATAGAAACTTTAATTATCAAACAGAATCTTGTCTTGAAAGTTCTATTTTTCTCTACACTGATTTATTATTATAATACACTATATTGTGTCACTGAGTTGAACTGTGAAGGTAGTAATATATTCATTCTATCCACAAGGATTCATCATACACTGTACTTGTATCTTTTATTATTCGTATATTGGTGTTAGAGTCTGAATAGGCTGACCAGTGGAATTTCTATTCCACTTATCTTGTTGGGGTGAGATGCATCCAACTCCAGTGTGGTGAAGTGGGATGTTATAAATATTTATAGGGGACTTAGTGTACTGACTGAGATCAGCTGTGAAGGTATCTATATCTAATAAGAGTAGTGTATTATAGGTAACCTTACTTGCTGCCACATATGTATACCTCAGTCAGAATTATACTGGAATAGTGTGATGACTACGTTATATGTCTAGGGTATGTGTATGATGAAGTGTAAGTCATAACAACAACAGACTAATAAACAATTTAATTTATTCCACCACACTTGACAACACTGTGACACTCACATACATAAAACACTCTACAAGGATATCTTAAAGGAGTCACTGATAACTTTTCAAATAACAATATGTATTCAGTGCTGTCATGAATGTATATGTGTCCTGATTCAAATACAAAGGGAACCAGGAATCACAATCAATTTTAATTACAAGTTATATGTACAGAATTTATCAATATGAATATTGTAGTGACATATATTATTAATAGTATCCTAGGTGTGTCAGTTGTGTAGTGGTAATCTGAGGTAATACTGGTTTTGTTTTGTTCAAGCTCTGTTGGTATTTGTCATCATGACTTCAATAGTTTGTCTTTATTGGAACTAGTATTGGAGATGTTCTCAGTTCCTGATATTAAAACAATTAAATTCCCCTCTTAATTGTATTTTACACTGTCATTTTAAGATGGGGGTACATAATGTTGAGCTCCATGGCCACACTCTCTTATCTTTCGTGATGACTGCAGTAAAGGCCTCCTCTGCTCGATTACTTTAATGAGTTCTGGAGCCACTCCACTGGTTGCTATATGGACCAAGGAGTATGCTGTCCACCTCTGGCTTCAGCAAAGCTCTGACCAGGTGCTGCTCAATAACTTTAAGACCACAGTCCCACAATTCATAGAATAATAAACAGTTTCGTTGACTGGCAATGAATATAGCACAACTCCGATCTGCCGATGTCCCAGGCTTTATTTTATAAAAAAATTATACACTGGTGCTCAACGCACTGCTTCTTAGTAGGTTTATTACAAGATGTGGCAATGAACAGACGCTCTGAATCGAGTATATTCGCAGCTCTACCCAATGAAACCATGTCTACACATCTTTTCAAAAAAGTACTCCTTTTTCACGTTTCCCCTGACAACACAAGATAGTATTTATAGCCCGACCAATCGTGTTTAGTCTTATATTTGTTGCGCTCCAATCAATTTGGAGTTAACATGGTAGGCTATTTCCGTAACGTAAGGTTTTTTCAAACACGTTATAAAAAAAATTTTATGAGCAGAAATGATTTCATGCTGTCAGGCACCCCCACTATTTTATTTTGGTTATAATTTGGTAATTCCTAGACTATTTGCGTAACGTTTTACATATTCTTTGTCAGCAAACCCTAAGGAACCCAAATATACAAATTTAAAAGAGCTAAGTGGCTGCGTTCAAAATATGCAATTTCTTCTACCTCCTGTTTCGAAGATGTGCTGTCTGGGTACTGTAATGTTTTCAAACGTAAACCCATCTAATGTCATCTTTTCTAATAAGCGTTTTCCAGGTTTTTTTAAAACCTAACTCTGGGAAGGTTAGTGTTTTTATCACTGTCCGTCTGAAAAAAAGTTAGTGCATGTGGCCTTACACGCGTGATGGCAGCAATTGTGTATCGCGCGACGCGTGTTTAGTGTTGCATGTGTCCTTGCTTTCATTCGCCCCTCTCTCTCTCCTGCTTATCTGTCTTTTAGTTACGCCGTGTATGGGATGAATGAAATATTAAATTTAGGTCATTGTTCAGCTTGCGTATCTCAAGTTTAGTACACGTTTCATTGAAGAAAGCGGGTAATAATATAGTAGGCTTTTACTATCAACGTGAAAGCGTTACAATTTGCAGACGAAGCAGAAAACAAGGGGGATTTCGAGTACAGTCATTGTGACAGCACTGTTCTTTTACCATTTTTCTTTTCTTTATTAAATGTATTTGTTAGGCTTTATATTTACCTGATAATTTATATATGTGGATTAGAATATTTCACGACACCTCCCCTCCTAAAACAGACATTATATGTCAGTCCTTTATTCTATATACACATAGATGGGAGCCGCGCTGGTGTACTGGCTTCGGCGTTGTACTGGCGACCAGGTGTTCATGGTTCAAACCCGGGCGTCGGCGTTTGAAGAAATGTTTACGGCCGGAAATTTGACTGAATAGCCTGAACGGCTCCTGTGATAAACCCTCTGTGGATGGGAAGGAGCGAAGCTCCTGACCGGGTTGGAAGGAAAGTCCTCAGGTTCCCCAGCCTCGCAATGACATGTCATTGGGCCGAAGGGGGCTGAAAGCCCAAGTGCCGCTGGTTAAGGAAAAAAAAAATATACACATAGATAAATATAAGTCAACTTGACTTTACTCTGCTGTGGTGCTATCATGGTTTTATGTAGTTGGGTCCATTCAGAGTAGGCACTACTCATGAAATCTGCCTCAGACTTCTACAACCAATAATATATTTCGGTTATGTTACTGAACAGCCGCAAGTGTGAGTGCTTGTCTTAATGCTGCTTCGCAACCCGTATTCACCATTTCTCTTCTCTGAGTCTGCGCAATGACATGTCCAGAGAACATTATATTTCCCTCAAAATGTACGTTATGAGGAGATAACATATACCTGGTGATAGCAGAGTTTTCGTAGTGGATCCCATAATCTTCTTATTATCCTGTATGAAACATTCGGAATATCCTCAATCAAAGAGGCAACTCAGGGA
Organism: Oreohelix idahoensis; assembly: GCA_024509875.1. Taxonomy (NCBI): domain Eukaryota; kingdom Metazoa; phylum Mollusca; class Gastropoda; order Stylommatophora; family Oreohelicidae; genus Oreohelix; species Oreohelix idahoensis. The sequence goes on along the minus strand of JAMPIV010007790.1, from coordinate 254,748 downwards.
TTCATTACGTTCCTCCGAAATGTTTACATCCAACAATTTTCTCATCATTCTAGAGAAGACACTAGGCGCATTCTTCAATCCAAATGGCAATCTATTAAACTCATAGTGTCCTTCTGAGGTACTAAAAGCTAGGTATGGTCTAACCTCAGGCTTTACTGGAATCTGATAATATCCTTTACTCAGATCCACTTTTGAGAAATATTTAGCTTTATTTAGCCTGGCAAACAGCTGATTTGTATCCGGCAATGGATCCACCTGTCCTTCTGTAATAGCATTCAGTCTCCTGTAATCTATACAGAGTCTATGTTCTCCAGAGGGCTTCCTTAAGAGTACAACACCGGAACTATACGAAGATTCACTGTGCGAAATAATTCCTTCCTTCAACAGATAGTCTATCTCTTCCTTCAAAGCTTTCTCCTTAGCAAACGGAATCGAATATGGTTTCATACAAACAGGTGTGGGGTCTATCAGTTTCATATCATATTCCAATAGGTTTGTATGCCCTGGTCGGTCTGTTAACACCTCTGCATGATTATTTAGAACCTGTTGCACTCTCTCTTTCTGAGTTTTCGTTAAATGTGTACTGATTTTCACCTGTGCTGCTGTCTCACAGGGGTGTAATGGATATTCAAATGATGAAAGTGGTTCCTTTTTCATCTCCATGGCGATGGACAAGGTCAACAAGTGTGTCTCTTCCTGATGTTCTCTTTCCAAATATTTCTTCAGGAGATTCACATGATAGATTTTTTTCTTTCCCCTTCTTATCTATCTTATAATTTGTTCTAGACACCTTCTCTAGAACTGTATATGGACCCTGCCATCCAATTTGTAACTTATTCTGACTCCCGGGGAGAAGAAGCAGTACCTTCTCTCCCACAGCCAAATCTCTGTCTTTCGCCTTCCTGTTATAATAGGCAGCATGTTTCTTCCTGGCTTGTTTCAAATTTTCATTGGCAAGTTTCCAGCCAGTTTTTAAACGAGTGGTCAGCTCATTCACATATTGGTATGAAGATGTAATGTTTTCCTCTGCCTTTTCATCAGTCCACGTTCTTAACAAAGCTACATATGGACCTTTAATTTTGTGTGGACCTATTTGTCCATGCACCGGTATGGTCTCTTCCACTCGAAGCTCTATAGTGATGATTTTTCTTCCCAGAATTATCATGCATAAAACGACCGCTACCAATTTTTCTTTTGGGGCTTCCCATTCCATTTGGTCCACTTTATCAAATCTATTTTTCTTTTTATTATCAGGCCTAATTTTGCCCCGTGGCGTGTCCAGGTCCTGATCAATGTTCCCACTTGTGGGTGTTCCCTCATGTGCTATGCTACACCTTTCTACAAAATTCTCAATGTCCCATCTTGCTTTGGGCCAATAATAATTGTGAGCCACCTTTTGAATGATGGTACCTATCTTCTCATGGTCTTTCCACACGTGAGATGATAGATTTTTGATATAGTGGCTGTCTCTGAAAGCGAAAAGAATTCTTCTCTCTCTCACCTATCTTCTACAACAGTTGTTACAGCGTCAGACAGACTACACCAATATACATATTACGTATATTTCTATCACTCACAGGCACGCACATACACGTGACGACAGGTAAACACACAGACGTGGGAAAACTATAACAATGATATATAAATTATCTAGAACGAGCTGACCAAACACGATTATTAATTTCAAGAGCGATTTTAATATCAGTAAAAATCGGCTCACAACATCAAAGAAAGTACATCAAGGAACATACATATACACATAGTCATAAAAAATTCAAGGAAATGTTGCAAGGATGATAGCCCCGTTATAGTGTTAACTCTAGGTTTAGCCCGGCCCCGTTAAGAGAACAGATGATGGCGCCCGAGTCACAGATACATAGGGTTTGAGTCTAAGAGTTTTTCTTTGTTTTATCTCGTAATTATATGCACAGAGTTTGAAAAAAAATCTGATTTAACCTAAGACAAAAACACAAGAACTCTAGCCTTAGCAACAAATTATGCAGATTGAAAAAAAAATTAGGACTGCAACAGGGTGTCAAAGGTATTACAGGGAAAAATATCACTCCGCCCTGTGTACACTCACTCCTTCCGCCATGGCGTCTCATACATGTACTCACGACTTTGCTCGCTGCCTCTTGGAGCACGCTGATTTTAGAGTTTTACACAGACTCAAAAAATGCAGTCTTCTGCCAGGAAGTCCCCAGGTCCAAAAGACGTATTTAACGCGGAGTCTCCGGGAACGACTACTTGGGTGTGCAACTTTGTTCAAGTGTCTGATTAAGTCACCTAACAATTATTCCAGGCGCGGGAGTTAGCAGAGCACAGTGTCAATAGCGTAGGTTTCTAGAAATGATGAATGTCAGGTCGGTGCCTTCCCTTCATTATAGGGGAATTCACTTTAGTCATACACACCACAGATTTGTCGTCTCCACTTAAGAAAATATATATATAGTCTCTATTAAAAAATAGTTGGTAATTGTAATAGTGAATATACCTCAAAGTAATTAATATTTCGCAGCCCCTGATCGTGTAACCAAAGAGGCAGGAAAGTATTTATATGTAAGAGTTTTAGAGAGAAATTGATAAGCCTATCTGGCTCCCCGGAAGGTCCAGTATATTTAGATCAATTTACAGTCTTTGGTCTTTTAAAAAGCGCCGTTACAACATAAAGTATTTTCTGAGTATAGCTACTGTCCTAACATTAGCATTTCGTGCTAGTCCGAATCAGTGGTTGACTTCAGAAAGTTTCCCCCTATCTGGTTCGAAAATACGAAGGACCTGTACAACTTTACTTCACATATGTAAATCCAAGCCATCTATATTTAGGTGCCTAGGTACAAGGACTGTCTATTTCTTATCTCGCAAGAGTAGATGGAAGTACTTTTCATTAAGGATGCCACGTTGCACAAAGGTTAGGGTCACCCAAAGTATCTCAAAACTTCTACTCAGACCTGTGAGTGGTGATGGAAAAATTAAACACATATTATTAATATAATAAAACAGAATCTGTACTTTGGTTATTTATGATAACACTTACATTGCTATGTAGATAAACTTGCAAGCGTCCAGAAGAGCTTTGCTTAGTCATTTAAATCTTCCCGTGAACGTAAGTAAGTTTATATTTATAAAAATCAGACATTGAGCGCATCATCTTAAATTAGGAACAACAGTTTTGTCGTGAGCTGTATTCCGTCTACCATACCATTCAGTGATGCTGATTCTAAGAGTCTTAATGTCTACGATACGTTAGTTTCTCGAAAAATACACGTCGAACTTACTGATGTATTTAAGCAGTAATTTAATCGTTAAATAAATTTAAATAATCGAGCTAGACAATAGATTGCCGTTTATGATTAGAGCTAGAAATTTTAATTTTATATTGCTTTCCTCCTCATGATAATGTCATATCCCTATCTGGAAAATATAATTCAAGCCTACCACTGTTAGATTTCTCTTTGAAGCCTTACCTTTTGTCGCTGTTAAAGTAAATTAGATTAAAAGATAGATATTAAGGCGTATTTAGACACATTAAATCCTGACTTTATATTGGACACTTTAGCTCATAAGTGTATCTTTGCGATAGACGGGCTTAGTGCGTGGGTTACGATAAAGATCCATTACATTATACCAGTCTCAACTCATGAATATTACAGAAGTAAATCGGCCACAAATTGTGTAGAGAACTAGATAGACACTATCGCTGCAATGTACTCAAATCTATATTGGATGTTGGTCTGAGTAGTTTGGTGCGAGATTCACAGAACCGATAGCATTGCTCATGACGAATACATTAGCGAAACTCCTAGATAATCTTCACGCTATAGTGCTATATATTCTGTTTACGAGAAACTATAGTCTGACTGCCTGAGTGACTATGAGCGCTGTAATGTCCAACTGAAATTTGACTCGGTATTCAGTGGTCAACTTGGCCAAGTGTATTACTTCTTAGAATTCGGTACAACAACGAGCAACGTGCGAGAATCTGATTCTATATCCAGGGTATGCTGCCGAGAATGAAACTTTAACTAAGGTAATGTGTGTCAAGCTACTGCGACCTTGGTCCACGTTTTGGTAAACGAGCCATGTCTCTAACTAGAAGTTTCACGTTACTCAAACCATGTGAACGTAACAACCGAATTGCGTTTAGCGTCTTATCGGTCAGTAAGGTCTGCCAGGCTTGATCCGATTTCGTCACCTAAATCCCGCGAAGCATATCCGTTTAGCGGATTTCCCACGTAGACCTGTCGAACCAAGTTCTGCAGTGTCGTGACTGAGATTTCGTCAGGTAGGTATTAGTTTGCAACGAATGAGTGAAGACGCACGGGTTTTATGTTGCTGATGGTACGGCAGTGTACAGTTCTCAAATCCCATGACAGTGAGTAGGTACTACTAACGACCAGTACCTGGCGAGACGGGCACAATTGCTGGGACAATGGGGGGGGTGTTCTAGATTTCTAGGCATAGCTTTTTCCGAATGGACATGCGTGGCACTCTCATGAAACGCAAGTCGTGCACCTGATGAGCTCATGCCGTGGTCCAGTTAACTGGCGAGATTAAGTTCACAGCCCCTTATTATAAGGGATGACTGTCAAATCGGATGAACATCCAGACAAATGTAAAGTACTCAGAACGGTCCATACACCGTGACTTCATGCCGGAAGGAAGCTCGCGCGCAGAGTCTGAACAGGATGTCGAATGCTAGATCGATTTGAAACGCACTATGACTTGCAGAACCGACTTATCAACGCATCGTTCTGATACGCCCTGCAGGCTCCTGCGACATTCCGTAATGGTGCACATCAGTCTATGCTGTTATCAGTTTTAGAGACAAATGACAAAACAGACCTGGTTAAGTTTGCGATGAGGCCGAATTACTGTTTTAAATAATAATAATTCGCAAAACGAAGTACATTATGGAAGCGATTATCTAATATATCAACAACCCATAGCTCCCTTCCCTAGTCTCATCACCCAGGATATTACCCCTGGCCCCCCCCCCACACAACATTAGGAAGAAGATGCTTGAAACCCAACCCCTCATCTCATAACTCTCTCCCGTCCACTGTCCCCCTGAAATGAGGCTCCTCCCAACCCATCAAGATATGGAAGGCACCTAGAGATCTCGCTCAACCCCCCAAACCGAAATGTTTAATTTTTCCTTTAACCTAGCCCTCCAATGGTGTACGTTATTGAGTTCTTAATTTCCAATAAACCGTAGGCGTTCGGGGTCTACCATGGATCCCCATCAATCCTCATTCTTCAAGTCCATCTCTTGGTCAAATTCCTTCACACGTCCACTCCTCAAAGTTAATCCTTCCCCCCGTGAATGTCTCCCATATGCGCCGCTTTGAAATAGTCGTCAGATCGATTCGAATTCCTGACATATTTTGACAAGCATTTCCTACTAGACTAGCTGAGCGCGCGGTTGAGGAGCTATCCCATGACACATATATCGTACATCATCTTTCGTACAGTTTTTGATCGATCGTCCCAGGAGAATGGTCGATGAGTGTTAGGCCACTGATTTTTCTCAAGTATCACTCATTTAAGAGATGTAATTTAAATGAGATAAACCTTCATCACTTGTCCCTGCAATTTAGACGATCTGAAAGTTTAGTCCCTATAGAAATCTTTAGGTCATGGACGGTGTACAACGGTTCATCACATTGACATATCCACGATCACTTCATGTTGGTTGTTCTCAGATGGTATGGGATTAGTGCCACTCAAAAACTATTTCTTCGTTCCTCTCATGCTACCTCCAGTTTTTCTCTCTCCTGTCCGCTACTAGTTTCCTCATGTATCGAGAGGTTAAGCGTGACATTTTGTGGCGTAGTGCTCAGCAGATAAACAGTTAACTCGTTGCTAGTGTTTCCCTAGTCTTCAACCTTTCCACCGTTCGCTTTTAATATCACACCGTACACATATATTCCTGGCTGCATGTACAGGTACGACTGACACATCCAGTCCAGTATTCTCAGTCTCTTGTACTGTGACTGGAAGTGTAAAGAGGCTTCATGGGGAAGCGTGCCCAATAAATAGTGGTTTCTAGCCGACAATGAACTAGTGTTGTAGCTGGCGGATTCAAAATGCCTTGTGGAATGTAGTGAGGATAGAATTATCTCTGGTAAGCCGAATATATAGTTGTGTGCACAATGAATGGATACAGAGATCGCACTAAATTCTATTCAGGTTTACACTTGATGTGCCAGCGTTATACTTGTAGACATGCGATGTGGTGAGAGGTGTTTCCATATATGCAACTTTCTCACACGAGGGTCACCAGTTCCCGGTCCGGAGTTGTATATTTTGGCATTTTGTGTGGATGTGGCTGGTGTGTCCTCTCCTCAGAATAGATCTTTAAACGATCATCATCACTTCTAACAGGTTGCGGTATTGGAGAATTAACTATATATCCAGTCATTAAATTGCGTGTGGTGAATTCCCATAACCGAGTGAAAATCTGGCACGAGGGCTTCTTCGACGACATTGCTTGGCATTCTGCGAACTATGTTATGCGGGATAGCGACTTCTAGTCGCCAATTAAAGTGCATGTACTCGATTCTAGGTCAAGGATAAACCCTTTGTTAATCACACTTGTTCTTGTAGTAGTCCGTTCGAAAAGGCCCTATATAATGTCAGTAATCAATCATAACCCTGTTCGATATGAGAAGAATCGTTACACCGTTATTATTGAGCGAGACATCTACATACCATTTCAGACATCTCTAATGTTGGTTGACTGGGTCGGTTACTGTTACCGGTGATAATTTAGTTGTAGTTGGTTTCAGCGTTGGGCACCTGGGCAGACAGGTTGTTACGGTAATTACCTGTATTGTAATGTAAATATTGAGATAAGTAACGGTCACAGTTTCCATGGCCACCAAAATTATATTGAGTGTAGGTGATTTATCTAGCTTCGAGTTGGTGTTGTATAGTGGCGTTTATGTTCTCAGCCCCATATGCCTCACGCTATGTAATAGAGATGGGTAGTTGTGCCCACTTTATTTTCTTAGCATTGGTTTTATTTTATAATTCATGTATACTTATGTAGACTGTTCGACCAAGGTACCAGGAGCCTGGTTGTAATCTCTGGTCAAGGCTTGCCAGTTCTCAGAGATTAACAGTTACGCCCATCCTCAGAAAATAATGTCCAACCGTGCATGTTTTGGGTTTCCTTGCGTCCTATGTGGCAGTTTTCTAAGATGGGGTGCTCCAAAGTAGGGTCCTTTGTATTGCGCTTCTTTAGACGTTTTTCCATAGGATTCAAACAAAATTGGCGCCAGGCTTCATCCCGCAGTTCCTTCATTGGCGTTTGCCCTCTTGTGTTACGTTTTTACAGTTACTTGCTGCCATCAATCGGCTCTTCCGGTTTCCACAATTCAACACGTATTATATACTCCCCGCCAACGTCATGACTGGGGTAGCGGGATTTCGGGCATCATTCCATAACAGCCCGCTTTGACTTGCACTCTCTAATTAAGTAGTCACTCTGACCAAAGTGAAAGTGTTTTAAGAGTTGTATCTCGCCACCAAAATGCTCGATGGGATACGAAGCGCCTGAGCTGTAGGTGCACTTCACTCTTTCACGAACTCACACAATAGTTTGACTCGGTCTCATCTCCTGTCTCTTGACCGGGTTTTGTTACCACTCAAGACTTTCTGTTTGGCACTGAACAATGCAATCATCATAAGAATAATGCCTTACGTGTCATAGATAAGCTATGCATAAGAAGTAGTTTGAAAGAACACGTGTTCATCAAAGTAAACAGTTAGACCTCGCGTTCTGTTGAGGGTGGTCTATCGCCCACAAGGGTTGGGAATATCACTGTAAAATAATCCGAATTCCGCCCCTCCATTGCGACGTGGACTGTCATACAATACGCATCCGTTGCGACATCGTTTAAGGCTCGCGGTCTGTGCTCGGTGACATGATCATTATGTACCGTGCTCAGGGGTTTTCTCCACCCTTTTGCCGCACCTTGTCCTTTCTGGCTGCCCCTCGCCTGGTCGGGCAGGGAGGTCGTGTAGGGCGGTGTCCTCGTTGTTATCCTTTGATCACGGGTTGATCGGTGTGTTGGGAGGTGGTTGGCAGCGTTACTGTTCTTAAGTTGTAGTAGAACTTGGATTTTTCTAGGAGGGGGGAGTTTTGAGGTACTCACAGTTTCTCTGTGTTGTAATGTTTTTTGGTTAGATGAGCTGAGGCGATGAGATTTTGATTGCTATAGGGTTTATGTTTTCGCGTTATTAAAATGCTCCTCTATGTCGGTTTCCGCTTTGGTGGGCCTCGGTAGTTCTCATGACCAACGGGCGCCATTGTGGATGCATACCACGCTCAGAAAGACTCTTTTTGGTTTTTTTTCTCACCTAAAATTGTCTTTCAAGTTTTTTATGCCACCCAGCTGTCAGCGAGAAAGAAATCTCTCTGGGTATCAGCATGACAAAAGTTGTTCTTTATTTGTTCAGTTTCAGTTAGAACAAGTTCCTACAACTCTAGGACCTTCATTAGGTAGTGAGGGGGAGACCCTGCGAGAAGCTCTTCAAGGCTAACAGACTTTGTTAGATGCATAATTACCGCCTTAAGACGAGATGAGAACTGGTGACTGGTTTTTGAGTTTGTTTTGTCGTTTTTTTGTGAATGAAGTTTCAGAATTCTCTTTTCCTAGGAATGTTGCGTAACAGTTCGCAAAAACAGTTTTGCTCATTATGGTACTTGGGGGCGAGCAATGTTCATTTTCAAAGCGCTCCTCACTGTAACGCTGCTTTTTGAGAGCTTGGCGGTTAAAGGCGGATATCGTAGTGTCCGTCTTGTTGGCTATACTTTCCAGAGATTGCTTTCAGAATAAAACATCATAAGCAAGAACCTTTTTAGGGCCTGGGAAAGTGTTCATGTTACCAACGTACGAGTCCTCTCTAAACTCCGCTTTACAGAGTTGCAATTTTCCTCACGAATTTTTTTTTTGTGATAAATTACCGCATTGTTTTTTTATCCCTTGTGGGTCCTAATTTTTCCATTCTTCATTTGGAAAGGGATAGGATTAGAGTCCAAGATTGAGGAAGAGAGATGTTGTAGGGGGGTTGAAATGAGATACCCTATTGCTGTCGTTAGAGCTTTGAAGTGAGTGTTCTTCGGTTAGAGGGGGAGTATCTTGAGAGGTTATTGTTGGATGGAAGAATGAGGTAGACAGATCTGCTCCATTGCTGGAGGTTAGGCAGACATGTACATAGCACACGGGTATTTGGAACATCTCTAGTTGAGTCTTATTGATGAAGCCTGCCAGCTCATTCTGTTCGTCGTTGCTTCATTTCTATTTTCCTCCATGCTCGGTGTTTGCTCTCGCTCCACTCTCCTTCTCATGCTTGATGTAATCTCTTTCTTCATTTCTATCGGATTTTCCTCATTGCTTTTGGTCTCTACTTCTCGTCGTTTCGTTTCGAGCCTGCGAATTTCATTTCTTCGTCCATCTTATTCTGCTCTCTGGCTTCGGCTGTTCTTTTTCTTCTTTTGCTCAGCTGCTTTCTCTCCACGTCTTATATTTCACAGTTTACAGTCTCTGACACAATATTAAGCTTTTCGCTTCTCGCCTTCTGCTCATGTACCGCTCACTTTCTCTCAGCTTCGGTAACTGAGGAGGTGTCATTAGGCTTTGCTCGTCGGCTCCATGTATTATGTCAGTGATCTTGAGATATGGGCGAGTAAAAGAAATATTAGGGAGAGAGAAAAAATAGGAAAGTATCTTGTTGTTTCTTTCCTACCAGCTTACTGATGGAAAGAAAATATCAAAGATCAAATGGTTGTTTTGCTTCTAACCCTGGCGATACCTCCTCACCAGTGATTAATAAAGAGTACTAACTATCGAGCTATTATATCACGGGCAGTTAATAGCAACTCTTAACTGCAAAATGACAACGACTACGCTATACTAAATGGTAGTTAACATTTACTCACTGAAAAATAAGTAGCTACAGTGGAAAAGCAAAATTTAATTATTGCATAAAAATTACAGAGGAAAAAATAATCCAGCCCTTATATTTTGTAAGTCACAACTTACCTATTATACAAGGAAAACCCTGAAGGACAAAGGTATGGGTAAGGGAGGCCCTAATTAATCTGGTACAACTTAGTCGATATACGCACTCCTTAGCTTTTTGCTCAAAACACCTTACTTCTTCTGTTCCACTAACGGTGAATGTTATACACTCACAAAACCTTTACCAAAGGTTTAGAGTAAGTTACATAAAATCTGTAATTTAAAACATATATTCCGACAATCAACCTGTAAACATCAAAGGTGTATATTATTCATAATTAGCTGTGGAAAAGAAAATAAACTTCATAGTTTGTAGTGGTCAGGCGAACGCCCTAAAAACTCAGATCGTTATTCTTGGGTGTGGTAATTATTTTTTTTTTTTAAAGATACAAAACTCCACAAGACAATCAACCACTCTTGCTCTCTAATTATTCAGAAATACTGAATCTTACAGTACAAAATATTCCAGAATAAGTAATTGAGTAGTATCACATTTAGTCGTACTCGTCTTCCTATTCTAAGGTTCGCAAAATAATCGGTCGGGCGGAGACTACCCTATTTGTAGTTGATTTTCGCGATAGGAGAATTAAGAACTAGGTTTGGTCCTATGATATAGGTTTGAATATAGGTGAATAGACTCAGTGAGAGTTAGTCGAATAGGTTAATAAGAATTTCTCACTCTCCACCACGTGTGATGATATGGATTTTGATTATAGTGCGCTGTCTCTGATAAGCGAAAAGAATTCTCTCTTCCTCTGTCACCTATTCTTTAGTTTCAACAACAGGTTAGTTACAAGCTCGTAGAACAGACTTACACCGATCTTTTGTATACCTCTGTTATTACGTATCATTGTTTCTGATCATACTACACAGAGGCATCGTACATAATCACACAGATGACGTTGGTGTAAATCAGCACAAGGACAGTGGGGAAAACTTATTTATAACACTTGATAGTTATATTATAAAAAGAATACGACGAGCTTTGGGTACCACAAGATTCAACTATGTTATTAAGTTAGCAAGAGCGATTTTATATATCAAGGAACAAAAAAGAAAAATCGGCTCTACAAACATAAAGGAAAGTATCTTCACAAGGAAAATACTATAGTACCGCGACATAGTCATAAAACTATTCAATGGAAATGGTTTTGCCATAGGTATTGATAGCCCGTAGAGTTTTATATGGTGTTTTAACCTCTAGGTTTAGCCCGCATCCGAGGCCCCAGTTTAATGACGGGAAAATATCAGACATGATGGCGCGCTTCACGCATGGTCACTCAGATATACATAGAGTTTTGAATTGTCTAAAGGTGTTATCTCTTTGTGAAGTTTAATCATCGATAAAATATATTTGACATCTTAGAGTTTTGAAAAAAACCGTTGAATTTAAACCCTAAGATCACAGATAACACGCCTACAGAGAACTCTCTGAGGGCTTATAGATCACTTTGAAGAACTCTAAGCCATAGTTACACGCATTTAACCGATATTTTATGCATGAGATTTGAAAAAACTAAATTAAAATAGGGAAACAGCAAACAGGGGTGGTCACAAGGATATAATAGTGAAAAAGAAATAAAACACTCACAACCAAATGCGTAATACACTCTCATTCCAATCCGCACATGTTGGGGCCCCACTTCATCTCATTACTTTGTACGCTCAACGTATATCTTTTGCTCGCTGCCTCTGTGGAAACACAACAACTGAACTTTAGGATTTTTTCAAACACAGGACATCAAAAAAAAAATGCAGGTCCCTTTATTACTTTGCACCACCTCGCACCTCCAAGAAGACACCCACCCAGTATCCAAATATACGAGTATATTATACTCTAGTGATTGCGTACTCCCGGGTGAACGATTCTACTACATTTGGTGTTGCAAAAAGGTGTTCTACATGATCTGAAGTTACAGTCATCTCCAATAAAATATAACATATTTTATTTACCATGCGCGCAGCAGGGGGAAAAGTTGTTAGCAGAGCACAGTGTTCAATTAGCGCAGGTTTCCTTTCTATACCCTAGTAAAAAAATGAAAAGGAAGAAATGAACTGGGGTCAGGTGCCCCCATCCCCCCTATCCCCCCGCAACTATAGGATTCCACTTTAGAGTTATCTTTCGGTCACTAACACCACAGATTTAGTCCACAGACCAAAACCAGAATATATCTAATCTATAGTATCGGGAAATGTGTTGAGTTAGACTTAAATGTATTTACTTGCCTGCATCCAGGGCACAGAATAAGATATCTATACTACGAGTTTGTTTCTAGATGAAATTAAAGAACCTGTCTTCCACATGGTCACAGTATTTTTATCCATTACAAAATCCTTTGAAAAAAACCCCGTTTATTGGGATATAATTTTTTCTCTAGATCTGAATTGTCAAACAAATCGCAAAACTCTTGGACCGCTATTCCATATTCAGCTGTGTGGACAACTACTCACTAAAGGTACTTGAGAAAAACCCACCGTGGTTCAAACAAAGATAAAAAGTGACCTCGTCCTATTTCCACAACATTTTTGGTAATTACCTAGGATTCTGGGGGTAGGTGAAAGCTGGTTAGATAGTTGAGGTGTGGTTGGGAAGTAAATAGAATAAGGAGGTTAGGTCCTGAGGGAAAAACTGGGGTTTGTAGGTCATGGTAAAGTTAGGTCCCACCACGCCAAAACTGTGTCACGTTGCAACTGTATGTGGAAGGTATAGTTATATAAACCACTTAACCCTAATATAATAAAACCAGATAATGCCCATGAAAAATAAAACTGATTATAACTTCAATTTTAACTGTATGCAAAGCAGCAGAGCAGATATGCTTTTCAACCAAAAAACCAACCCCTTCCCGTGACGTTAAGTATATATTTTTAAAATCAGCAATCACTCAATGAATTCAGGAACACGTGGCGTAATCTATTTCCTCGTTCACACCATTCATGAGGGCTCGATTCTAGAGAGTTTATACGCTCTAGTTTACGATAAAAATACACTAGATTCCTGAGGTTTTAGCAGTTGTAAATTAACATTTCATAAATAGCCTCTACAATTGCCGGTTATAAGCTAGAAAGGGCTAGAAATTAAAATATTTTATTCTGCTTTCCACTGAATATGCTTCCCTAGAAAATATAATAGCGTTAGATCTGCTCTGAGGCATCTTTATGCGAGTTTTCCACGTTGTAGCAGTATGCGCTATTGGGAAATGCGAACGCTAGCTAGGGTGTAAAAGAGTCGAGATATTAAGCGGCATTAAACACTTTAACACTAGCTACAAAGGACTCGATGGATGGGATATCTATGCGGGAGAGGGACATATTGGAGATGGTACCTCAACCACGAGGTAATTACGAGGTCCCACAAGTCGGGTTCACAACTTAAGAATCGCGAAAAATGCTGGAAAATATTTTCTGGAAAGTCGCCTAGAAGTTCGACATACACTATTGCCGAGAACAAACGGGTGAGATAACTTCGCTAACAGCTATTCTGTTTACGAGCAACTCCTATCGACTCGTGACAGCTCATTTGGAGCGACGATATGACAATAGATATACAATACGTTCGTCACAAGAACTGTGGCCAATATCTTTAAAATCAGACACAAGGGCCCAAATCTTTATTACGCACAAGAGACGAAATTGTTCACCCCTGTACGTTATAACAACCTGTCGTCCGCTATTAGATTCGCGTGTGACCATCGTAAACATGCCGATCAGTTAGCGACCGAAGGGCTTTGCGAATGTGAGGTTGCGAAAAATTCAGACACCGTCTGCTGCTCTGAATCCTCATCGTGACGAGAGTGGATTTTCACGATGTAAGCCGGGTATCTCCCTCGATCGTAAATAAGCTCATGCGTTTTACTGAAAAATGCAGACTCTATGTCTTACTTTCCTTGTCCCTCGGTGAGAATTTTCACGACCCCACCGAGATTGCTTACGATTAATGTGTCAGCGAACCCGCTTATTCACGCCTATCTCCGACAGCATGCGAGTCCTGAACATGCTACGCTAATTATCGTTACACCCAGGTGCGATTCTCAGTGTATTTAGAGAGATAAGGAATAAATAGGTAAAAAGTTTGCGAATTATATATGAAATAATATTCGCATAAAACGAATTGGATGATATAAATAATTTACAGGAAAAAAGAGGAAATACAGAGAGATATCAATAAAAGATGAGATAATTCGGGTTTGAAGAATAGGAAGAAGAGGTCAGGATAATTAAATGAATATATATAACCCTACGTGACCAAGTTAGCACATTGGATACAAGCTCAGGAAGTCTTCCTAATAACGTTTAAATTGTATGCCGAATAAGTATAAACGCGAAAATGTGCCCGAGTACGGTTAAAGTTGTTTGTACAAGATTGGTGAATAAGCGGGAGCATAATAAAGATCATCTGATTTCGTATTTATGCCCAGGCATTTATTTATATTAAAATAAAAAAATAAAAAAACAGAATGAAAGTTTGATGGTATCTAGCGGTATCACATTAACATCGCATCCTTATTTTGACTGCGACGTGACTGAAGGGGTATAGAGTCTTACATGGATTAAAAAGGTTGGGAACCATCGATGCAGACGGTCACAATGTCCTGTATTGTTCTTGCCGAAGCAGCCACGGAAGTCGCATGTGCCATGAAATTTCACCATTGGCATAATGTATAGAACGAAGTCTGATTCAAATGTAATGATGTCTGGTTCATCGAATGTGTTGGAATGTATCATTTTACTGTACTTCATTAAATGGCACGATAGTTCTATAACGCCCACTTCAGTGACAAGTAACCAAACAATAAACTTTAGATAATTCCATCCGTAAGAGGAATTTCTTTTCAACCAATGTTCGGAATACGACTTGGTCTGTTTCGGGACTTCCTCTTTAACTCCATATGGTATAGCGTTGAGTTTAGTGTTGGAGTCATTTGGCGCCAGTATATCTGTTCTTTTTAATGGGTTACATACAGTGGGGACGTACCTGTAGAAACATGCATCAGCAGTTTGTTCGTTTAATCCACATTTGTGCAACTCAGTAGGTGAAAGCATGACTAATGTAGCTTGTTGCATGTGTTTTATTCTGTTTTGGGTTTTATGCCCTGTCCTTGAAGGTTCGGAAAAAAAAAATGAAATGTCCCGCCTGGTCGAGGAGTCTGTGATAGTCGATTGTGGGTTGGTTCTGTTCTCTTTTGATATGTACTGGATAGCCTCTTTTTCTCAAAGTATGTGACTGTCATTATCTTCTTGTCTCACCATTCTCCTCCCTTTTTTTTGCATGTTTATCTTCTTTTCATTTCGGGCCTTCATCACACAATGGATGGTACCAATCTGAAGTATGGTTCTCTTTTGGCTAGCATTACTCCTTGTTTTGGTTAATTTCTCCAGATGCGGGAGTTTGAACCCCCCCCCCCCCCCTCCCCCCCCCCCACCCACTTGCCCACCGACAGCCCTTGCCCACCCCCCCCGCCGACAACCCCAGTCCACGTGCATCTGTAGATCGCTTCCTCGTACACCTACCTCCGGTGTGGCAGTTCAGAGTTGGTGTGATAAATCATATTTTAGCAGATATCTTGTCTAGAGCTTGAACCTAGCTGTTATAGTAGGGAACAGAATTCTTTCCTGTAGGGTACTGGGGAATGTTGCATTAGTCTTCATTAGTACGTTGTACAGGAGATGTGATAAAGATACCGCATCCTCATATTAGCCTTAGACCAGGATTGAGTGTGGGCACTGATCCAATCTTGGTATTGGCCTTGTATCCATTGATTTTGATCGAGATGAGCTGCTTTGCTTGGATTCATTATCTCAATTGTTGCAGTTCGTTTTTGCAGATTCAATATTAATTACTTCTAACATTCCAACTTGTTGTCGAGGGACCATCTGAGACTGAATGTTATAGAGAGCTCTCGAGATGGAGGGCAATAACTCCTTGGCTCTACGCTTGCTCCCATTGAGTATATACTGGGGTTTAAATTAGGGTGACGCGGCTAGTATCAGTCAAAAATATAGGTGTTGGTCCCATTGACAGTGGCTAATAGGGTCTTCGTTGATGCTGTCTGTTGATAGAGTCCTATTTTCACCCCCCCAAAAAAAATTGACACTAAAGCTTGCTACGCTTTAGGACACGTATCCTCTACGCAAATTGCCAGGATCAATTCTATGTCACTTGCCCTTCTCATCTCTGGAGTTGACAGTTTGGAACTCATACTGTTTGTACTTAGACTTTCCATCTGGATGCATTGGTTCTCTAGTGGTCTCACCCATCTTCTATGGGGGTCTATGGTCTGTAATCCAAGGCAAACCTTCTCTTGACTTCTCTGTGTAGTGGGTGTAGTTTTTCATGGCTCCTGTAGGGAGGCCTGAGCTCGTGGGCTTGATTTTGCACTTTGTCCAAGGACTGGCTGATTGTCCGTTCTCACCATAGCAGCTGAAACCTCCCCCACCTCGATGCAAATTGCTGGGCACTGAGCTGATACTCTTCTCAAGTCCACCGATGGTCTGTTCAACTCTCATATACTTCCATTTTTTACCAGTTACCTTATAGAAGTCTTTTCTTTAGTTAAATTCGGACGTTTACATTTGCTCCCCCCCAGTTCAAGGTTTACCTGCTATATTTCTACTGAAGTATCGCCTAAGTCGTTCTTCGGGCGCCTTTCCTTCTGACCATTTTATCACAATAGGAGCTCTATATTTCCATGTCTAAATACAGGACCCCCATGTAATTTGGTCAATAAATGTCACTACCCCTAGAGATAACGCGGAATGGCAAAGGTAGCACTCTTCTAGCTTATTCTTCCTTGGATCCGGTTGTTCAATCCTAGGGTATGGTATTAGTATAATGCTTGCTTTTGTCTTGGTTGGGCGAGACAAGGAGAAGGCCGTTATGGTAAATAACACACACTCAAAGAGCTACAACACAGTGTTGTGGAGGTTTTGACTGATGTTTTTATTGTAGAATTAAGCCATTTCACTCTGCCCATGACCACACTTGGACATGGTCTGCTAGCCCCGCATAGCATCTCTATCTATTAGCCTGTTGAGGTGACGATTTTTCTATCAGCGCAACTCAGTAGTACATAGGTCATCTGCATTATAAGAGGCCAGTCTTCACTTTAAACTCCGGCTGGGAGATTCTTTCAACCAGGTCATTGATGTATACAATACAAGGTAACGAGGTGTAGGGATGGTAGGAATGGTCTGATAAGCAACTGCTCCCCTTGAGGTTACACCCGTGATAGGAGCAAAACTACTTTTTTCCTGACTCTGTCTGGGCCCGTCTAAAGAGTGGACTCTAGTACTCAAAGAGTTAGGCCAAGTTATGTGACTGGATTTCCACTTTCTTCATGTTAGCCTCAGGATTCACTGGCACATTCTCCTCTCAGGTTTCTGCACAATTGAGGCACATCCTTTCCTGTACACCCTTGGGTCAATAGGCCTGCTCTTGAAGTCGGTACCCTAGGATCGTTAGGAACCTCTCTTTTCTTCTCTCCTTGGATAGGCATCTTCTCTATTGCTTGATGACAACGCTAAGCGATAAAACTTGGTCTTTCTAATATACTGTTAGCCAATTCTCAGAATACACCAAGCTTAGTTCCGTCTACCAGGACCCATGGCACCGAGGGACTACTGATCTGACTACCTAAGATTCACAGTTTCAATCTGTGAGTTGCCTGGGACACTTATGTCACCGACTTACGCATAGGTCTCTTCCCCATACAACCGGCTTGTGAGACTGACTGATCACGGACTTGGTTAACTTGTAGTCCTCCCAACGCGTCACTTTACGCATATTTTTCCCTCTAATTGCTTACTTTAGTGTAAAAAAATACACGGGGTATGTGATGGACACTGGGTGTCTCATCACCTCATACTTGGTGGAAGCAAGTTTACGCAGAGGTACCGTTCTCCTAGCCTGACAAACCAACGATAACCGTGGATATTAGAATTCATGTCTCAAGGCAAGTTTTGTTTTTGCTGGCTACCACACACCAGAGCTCTCAGATTATCTAACTATGCTATTTCGTTGCCTAATGAATTTTGTCTCTGAGGCCGGGGTGGAACTTTGTGGAACTCGTATAGCTTGGAAACGTAATATAGCTCCTTCATGTAGTTCTTCTCTAGTGTGAATAATGTATTCATATCATCGCTGTTCCCTCATTGGGGGACCAGGCAGTATCTCCCCCGTCTGTCCCATGGTTGCCGATAGTATTTTCTCTTTCATCTATCTGCTCTCTTGATTAGAGTAACTAATAAAAAAAACACACAGATATATTATGGGTCTAAGTTGCTTTTCTAAACACTGCTATCCTGTAGCACCATACCCCTCCCCTTAGCCAAAAACAGATCTGCGCAGCTTGTTTTCTCCTCTGAAATAGTTTGCAACCTTCATTCGACTTTGTGATAGTCTGCTAGGTGAGGAACTGCACTCCACTCATTTAGAGGGGACCTTGGACATAATTCTCCAAAGTTTCCTGCCGTACTGTTCTAAAGGGTTCAATGCGATTGACGTTTTTTAGTTCTCCTGAGCTTTTTCACGTTTTTCTTCTAGCTTTGTTCTCTGAAACTCTGCTATCAGCTCCTTTTTCCATTTGTTGTGTAGGTTTCTAAGTGAAGGCTGAGACTCTGCGTCTCCTTGTCTAGGCATTCGTGTCACATAGCTTCCTCTGACGTTCTTGGGAAGGTGTGAGCCTGTGCACCAGTATGGTACTTTTACGTTACGCCGGCCAATCCTTTGGGGATCTATGGTTTCTTATGTGTTACACGCTTGGTAGGTATGCATCTGTTGGAAAGTCTTTTTACTCCACATTTCATTTAATGTCTCTGTTTTCTGTACCTTGAGTGGTTGGACAGCAGCGTGTTCACTCTCGATGCCCTGAATAAACCCCTAGTTTGGCTTTTGTGTTGTAGTTCCTTCTTTGTTTAAATGGCTGGGACCTCTTGTACTGAGCTGAATAAAACGTCTGCACGTTCTGGATAGTGTACATGATAGATAGAAAGATTGCGGGCGTCATGGTCACTATTCCCGCCTAGGTTAGGTCTCATTAATTCTCTCTCCTTAATATAGATCCTGCCTATATTATGACTGTGTGAGAATGAGGCTAAGATCTGGGGTACGTTGAGGATAGTGTCGCCATCCTCTGAGAGTTAGAAAGGTTGGTGTATCTGTAGGCATTTATTGACTAGGATTAGGAAAGCAGTGATCTTCTTGCCCTTGTTTCAACCACTCTTCACCTCTGTGATCCAGATGGTTATAGCCCTCAGCTCTGGGGAAAGAGACGAGTGGCTATTAAAGTACTCCATACTGCTAATAACATGTTGGTTGGACTGGTACCTGTGGTATAGACTGTATGAGACTGTGGAGGGGTTTGTTGTTGTCAGGACAGTAATAGTTCGGGAGTTCTTTATTTCCATACTTGTCTACCTTTATCTGCCAACAAGCTGACTATATTCCTTCTGACTCCATCCATGGAAAGGTTTTCCTTCCTTTCGTGTGCGAGGAATGTGCAGGAATGTTATTCCTTACAAGAGTTGAGTACTCCTCCTTTTTCGTCTATCTTTTCTGTCGGATCTGAAGCATTGATATCCCCTTATTTTAAAGGTTTGATCTGCTTTCAAGTGAGTCTCTTGGATACAGCAAACACTGACTTGCTTCTCATTCAAGATGTTTTCCAGCTCTGTCTTTTTGCTGTATCCAGCCTGCTTGCTGTTCACTCCCTCTGCACCTCCCTTACTGCCATTCCAGTGCATCAGGGGTGACAAAGTGAGCCCACTCTGGGTTTCTCTTTTTCTGTTTTGTTTTTGGTCAAGTCTAGTTCTCCTCCGCCGTCCTGTTGACCTCGCAACAGGGACGGTCTAGAGCGGGTCCTTCCTAGCTAGCTGCAAGGGGTGGGCTCCTGTCGAGGACTCCATGAAAGCCCGGCTCACTAGCACTTCTGCCCTGGTGGAGCTACTCTACAGAGGCGAGCACCAGAACCCCCCAAGTTACGAGATTTATTTGGACGGTGTACCATCCTCCACTAGCCAAAAAAAAAAGCGAGATGCGCTGATTACTGTCGGTTTCCCGGTGCGCCTTACTTCTAGGCCCTTTTAGTATCTCCGTACTGAACCTTCTAGACACGCACTTGTCCTTATACGGCAGAGAATGTGGGGCATCACATCACTCCTAATTTTCTGATTTATTCCGTTATCCCAGTAGTAGCTGGGATCTATTCGCAAGCACAGCCTGGGAAGGTTGTCACTGCTCTGCAGCTGGAACTTGTTTACCGTGGCACGGTCCCCGCAGTTCGAGCTTAGTTGTTTGGTGAAAAATATGGTTTGCATTATCTTCAAAGTTAGTCACTGGTCACTTTCAGTGGCTGTTCTGCCATCCTTGCGCAATCTTATTGAGTCTAGGTAGAGTTCTGAGCCAGGGTCATCTTTCAACAAGGCATTTCTTTCACCATGGCCTGGCATACGTTTACAGAAGGAACACCCTCTTCTGGTGTCTTAAGTTGTATGCTGTTGGGGATTGGTGGGCGGTTAGCACACTTTGTGCATTCCTAACGTAATCCAGGGGGTCTCTCCACTATTTGGCATTGAGCTTTGAACAATGCTGTGCTCTGCGTCTCGGGGCTCTCCAAAAGGGTATCCTCTCGTCACTGCACTGAGCGCACTTACCGATACCTCCAAACAACCTTGCCAACCCTACATGTTGGAAATCTCATGGCGTTATGTCGCGCCTTAATTTCGCAGTCCATTGAGCCTGTTTATATAAGTATGGGGTGGCTCCAAGTGACCTCACCAAGCTCAGTGTATGCAATGACTGGGTTTCATTATGCTTGACAACACAGGAGGGATGTGATGACTCATATGAAGTCGATCTATCTTTGTCGTATGAAATTCTCTCACTGCACCGAAATAAGTGACATTAGGGGCGACTATTAAACTTTTTGGCTCTACAGTAATGGGAGGCAACGTTTTCCGGGGATTAGTCACACTCACAGTCAGCCTATTGAGGCAACGGGTCCCGCACCATGGGCGCGTGGCCTTATTCTAAATATCAAAATCACCCAAACATATCGCACCCTAAACTGAGTGCTCTACATTTGTTTTTTGATCCCTACAGTCGATTCACAAGTTGAATAAGGTTCTGTGTGGCTTCTTGCTCTCTGCTATTGGGTGTGAGTTATCATCAGCTGCCCTTTCAATTTGTAATTACAGTAATTGGTTAAATAATTTGAATGAAATAATTTTTAATTAGGACTATCATACATTGATTCACTGTCAGTTTAGCAGTGTGATGTTGCTACATTGTTATTTGAGGGGGAGTAAATTTTGCAACCTGATGTTCATTATGTATAAATATCTTTCTTCAATGGCTAATGGTAGACTCTTTATTTATGGACTGTCTAAATGTGGGATTTCAAGTATATGTGAATAAGACCAGTAGGTTCATCTCTAGAGATAGGTTGGGTTGTTCCATTATTGAGGATAATTGACCTTTTTCTACAGGGGCCAAAAAATCTAGTTACAGTCCATTACAATCGATAACTGAGGATGACACTTGGACCAACAACCCTGAACAGGCACAGTTTAGCATTCATAGAAGATAGTCTCCTGGTAAAAAATTCGAGCATTCTTTTCATGATCTTAACTAAGATGAATGCTTGCTTAGACTTTGTCATAATGTTGGTCATGGATGGGGTGCAAGCTCATCATGACTGCTTGAGCATGTTCGTAAGTCAAAAAATTATGTAAGCTGTATCCCATTTAGGATGGCCCAATTTAGACTTCTAACTTGTATGTTCACCTTTCTGTCTCCATATTCTTCTGGCACAAAATGTGGTGCAGGAGCTATAATAGTATTCATACCTATTTAGTTAGCTCTCTTTATGAGATCAGTCTAAACACTAGTAAATATTGATGTTCTGGAAATGGGCAATAGTGCATCAAAGGAATGTTGAGGCTCATTGGCTTAAACAGTGGCATCAGATGGGATAAGCAACTAGAATCTTCTTTCACACAGTTTCATGTGAGATATGGAAAGGTGGAACTCAACTCCCTTAGAACGTTATAAACTAAAGATACCTAAGACCGACAAAAAGAGATGGGTACTGAGAACAGTTTGATATTACTGACATGGAAAAGAAAAGATTGTTCTGATAGCAGACTCCACCTTATAATACATGCATGCTATGTTCTTGTCTCATCTACAAAGTGATGCTTCCAATTTCTTCAGACTCATGCCTCATCCAATTATTAGGGTGTTAGGATTTCTCTATGAGCCTCGAAGGTGATGACTGAGGCCGATGCGGGCTGGAAGGATAGCGGACAGTCTGTGGCGTTCAGGGATATGTTTGTCTTCTTGTGATGGTGTGTTTTAGGCAACCATTAACTTGGCCCATAGCTGGTCTCCTAAACGCTTGTTGCCAGTCAACTGACGGCTCTTCTGGTTGAATTGCGGCTATGCCGCTGCACTCATTTATGAAAGGTAAGTTTGTGCGCCAGGCTGTCTCGGTACAATTGCGCAGCGCTAATGCTAGCCTATCCATTGTGATCAACACAGGGCACGAGTGCTCAACCTTATTTAATTCGCCAACCAAGTGATACTCTTTTACTTCTATTTTATTCCATGAAGTGAATTTCCCCCCACAATATTTCTTTATAGGTTTAGGATTTCAAAATCCGGAGAGCGAGACCCCAATAATTATGGGTGAAGTGGGATGTTATAAATATTTATTTTGGGATTTAGTGTTACTGGACTGAGTTCAGCTGTGAAGGTAGATTATCTATATCTAATAAGAGTAGTGTATTATATATAACCTTACTTGCTGCCACATATGTATACCTCAGTCAGAATTATTCTGGAATAGTGTGATGACTACGTTGTATGTCTAGGGTATGTGTATGATGAAGTGTAAGTCATAACAACAACAGACAGATAAACAATTTAATTTATTCCACCGCACTTGAGAACACTGTGACACTCACATAAATAAAACACCCTACAAGGATATGTGAAAGGAGTCACTGATAACTTTTCAAATAACAATATGTATTCAGTGCTGTCATGAATGTATATGTGTCCTGATTCAAATACAAAGGGAACCAGGAATCACAATCAATTTTAATTACAAGTTATATGTACAGAATTTATCAATATGAATTTTGTAGTGACATATATTATTACAAATGTTCTATGTGTGTCAGTTGTGTAGTAGTAATATGAGGTAATACTGGTTTTGTTTTGTTCAAGCTCTGTTGGTATTTGTCATCATGTCTTCAATAGTTTGTCTTTATTGGGACTAGTATTGGAGATGTTCTCAGTTCCTGATATTAAAACAATTAAATTTCCCTCTGAATTTTATTTTTACACTGTCATTTAATGATGGGGCGTACAGAATGTTGTGGCTCACATGGCCATCACTCTCTTATCTTTAGTGATGACATGCGTATGGACTCCATCATGATCGAGTTCTTTGAATGAGTTCTGGAGCCCTACTCCTCTGGTGGACTTATATGGGACCAACGGATGTATGCTGATCCACAACTTGGCTCAGCAATCAATCGCTCTGGTCCAGGTTCCCATCTATTATATCAATAACTTAAGACACACAGTCCCACTAATTATAGAATAATAAGCTTGTTTAGGTTGACTGGGCTAATGAATATAGCATCAACTCCGATCTGCGAGGTACCCTGGCTTTATTTTAAAAAAACATTATACACTGGTGCTCAACAAACCGCACTGCTTCTTAGTAGGTTTATTACAGATGTGGAATGAACCTAGTGCTTGAATCGTGTATATTTGTCAGCTGTCTATCCCTCAACTGGAAACATGTGTACACATCTTTCAAAACATAAGTACTCCTTTTTCACGTTTCTCCATGACACTAACTCTCTAGTCTAGTTATTATAGCACCGCACCAATCGTGGTTTTAGTCTTATATTTGTTGCGGCTACATGCAATTTGGTGTTAACATGGGTTAGGCTAGTTTTCCGTAAACAGTATCGGTTTTTTTTCCAAAACAATACGTTTATTAAAATAATAATTTTATGTGCTACAGATTGATTTTATGCTGTCAGGCATACCCCCCACCCACTATTTATATTTATGGTTATAATTTGGTAAATCCTAGGACTATTTGCGTAACGTTTTACCATATTTCTTTGTCATAGCTCAAACCCATAAGGAATTACCAAATTATAAATTTAAAAGAGCTAAGTGGCTGCGTTCAAAATATGCAATTTCTTCTACCTCCTGTTTCGTAGATGTGCTGTCTGGGTACTGTAATGTTTTCATAACGTTAAACCGCATCTCAATGTCATTCTTTTCAAATAAAGCGTTTTCCAGTGGTTTGTTTAAAAAAATCCTATACTTCTGGGAAAGGTTAGAATGTTTTTATCACTGTCTCAGTCTGAATAAGAAAAGTTAGGTGACATGTGGCCCTTACACGCAGTGATGGCGAGCAATATGTTTTTTTTTTGTGTGATCGACGCGACGCTGTGTTTGCGTGTTTAGTGTTGCATTGTGTCCTTGATTTCAATCTGCCCCTCTCTACTCTCGCTGCTTATCTGTGTCTTTTTAGTTACGACGTGGTATGGGTATGAAATTGAAATATATTAAATGTTAGGGGTCATTGTTCTCAAGCTTTGGCCGTTATCATCAAGTTTAGTATACACGTATTCATTTTGATATGAAAGCGTGGGATAATAGAATATTTGTTATGGCTTTTATCTATCAACAGTGATAATTCGTTACACAAGTTTGCAGGACGAAAGCAGAAAACAAGGGGGATTGCGAGTATTCCCAAGAGTCATTAGTGGACCAGCACTGTTCTTTTACACATTTTTTCTCTTTCGCTTAATTAAAAATGTATTTGTTAGGGCTGTATATTGTTACTGATAATTTATATATGTGGAATTAGTTATATTTTCACGGACATCCAGCACAGGATCACTCAATGTTCTCGGATCTCCTCAGGCTGCGGTGAAAAAATCAGAGTAATCACAAGCATTCTATGATAGCTTCGCAAAGAACTAATCGCAAACACAGAGGTCCCACCAGAAGTGTGGAGGTCTCGTTTACCAATCTTGGTAGTTTGCAGGATAAAAACTGGGAATACAAATAATCACAACCATTCTGTATGGTCCAGCACATATTCTATCTTACATAACAATGGAACGTAATACATACAAACAGTGTCAGACATTGTGCTAACTTATGCACAACTGGGGACAATTTGACCATCACTACCATATCACAGCCAGGTCTCACTGTGACTACAATTTCCTCATAATATTCCTAAAGTTAGATTCACAGTTGGGTTCCATTCGATCTTGCTTCCATACTCAATGATTTGAGTATGCATCCTAGTAATAAAATCTAACTAAAAGTAAGTATCTTGATCGAGTCTTTATATATTACACAACAATTTCGCTGCTCAAATGCCAATCATTCTTAGGTTCCTGATTAAGAAATGTCATTTTGTTTTCTTTTAAGAAAATTCACCACTACTTCAAATACATTAATTAAAATATCTTACCAGTCATGTCTATTTGTGCCATTCGCATTTCTCAAATTATTCTACACATTTTAACAATGCTTGGCTTTCGTCTCTAAAAAGTCTCAAGAACACAATGCTTGCGTTTCAACCGGCAGGCACACTCGGTACTGTAAACACATGCCATGCACACTTGCCTAACACCACACCATTGGATTAAAAAAAAACAGCAAAGAATCACGAATTAATATTAATATACATATTATATTCTTTCTTTACCATCAGACATACACAAACAAGCTGTAAAAGGATGTTATAGGCATCTAGGTCTGCTAGTCAGATGCAGCACGGCTCAAATGTATAATGGGCTATCCTAACAACTTTTACCGCTCGTATGTTCAGCTCGGTTTTGAAAAGTTGTGGCCTCAATATCAGTCCAGTTCAAGGACATTTATAGTACCGCACGCCCTCCCGTCTAGGATGGCATAGGGGGAGGGTTAAATACGGTGTTAGGTATCTAAATTGATAGTGTATTTTTGCCTTCTAGGTTATAATTAGCAAAATTTTTAAATTTATTCATTATCTTTTTTAATTCATGGGCGATTTTGATCAGATTAAGTCTAGGAATTATACTGTGAATTTTAATATCTAACGTTCTATATTTAATATATATTGTTTTAGGCTTAGAAAAATGCACTTTTTAATATAAGCATTTGCTCTCTTTAATTAACTACGACATTGGGGGACTACCCTGATGTTATAGACGTCATTTTAAAACGATTTCTCTTTCTAACAGAATTCTACCTATTTGAGTGAGGAGTCTTATGCGACCTACCCTCTGAAAGTTATACATTTTTACCTGTTGTTGGCATAAGTATCTATACCTTTCCGTTTAAACATCTTTTACAACAAAATGGGGCCTTCTATGTTAAGGCTTAAATTTATTCCAGTATTACTCACCACTGAAAGGAGCGTTTTGATTGGCTTTTTTGTATTCGGACAGTTTCCACTACAGTAAGTGTATGTCACGGTTATGAAGCGTCTGTAAAGGACAGCACCAAATTCAACGGGGAACACATCATCTTACGTCGCATATCATTTCAGATTTCTGTCCTTCTCCCTCTTTTGGGGATTCCAGATACACATTAACTGCCTTGTAATTCAGGGCCGGATTATTAAGGCTAAACTTGATGCCCTAAGACATCAGCCCAATACATATTGAGTGCCCGCCCTCGGGCAATTGTCCAGTGCATAACTGGACGAGGGTCATTATAGACTCTTCACATATTAAGTGCGGATGGTGAAATAAGAGAGTTGTAAAAATTTAGCTTTTCTTCCAGGTCGCAGACCTTGCTATTAACCGATCTTTAAATGAATAGTGAAAAAAAATAAAAAAAGAAATGATATTTTAACAGTTAAAATGGCAGTAACAGTATAAGCGGGGGGAAAAATGCACATTAATGTACATTGATGATACCTTATTAGTAGGGATAGACAAGAATACGGCCAATAGAAGACACATTACTCGACAAAAATAGAAATATAAAAAAAAAAATCGGAATAAAGTATACGTGTGGGTCAGCAGTGACAGGAGTTGAGAGTTGTTAGGGGCATTGTAGCCATCAGGGGAGATTAAAACTCTGTTGATACCCCCCTTAACCTTTGGTGCCCTGTCAAGTCAACATGACATTGTTTTTAGATTTGTTGTCTAATTCCAGCGCCATGCTGTGTAATGTGCATTTATCAGCGCTTAGTTTCCTACAGTTGTGGTATACATATCACAAATACGCCCCCCTCCTAGTGTCTTCTTTTTATATTATCTCGCTCCCACTATGCTACCTTGTTGTTCTCCTGTCATCAGGATACCAGTGGCATTGGTGATTCTTGTATTAATCACTGCTTACATATCACTTCATATATGCTAGAGGCAAGGGCATTATTTATAAATGTTGTAACTTTCGTTGATCGCAACACGGTGTACCGTTCCGTTTTCTGGGTTGTTCTCATCCATATCTAAGTGACGAATGTTAGTTTCCTATTAATGTCTGTTGTACATTGAAAGTGATAAGGGAGGCATTCTCATTGACAAAGATCTCACCTACAAAAACTGAGTGTTATTGAGAAGCCCACCATATATAGGTAAATATATGTGATAAGTCTAGTGGGAACAATGTTAGAACTCCCATCTGAAAACGGTGATAGGATAAGCTTGATAATTTATTTTATCTAGATAGCATAACAGGAAATGAAAACGTCTGATATTATACACTGGTGAGGTTGCAGAGGTCTATAGAGTTTTGGTATATACAGGCTAGCTCATAATAAATGAGGACCAGTACTCCTACGGTGCTAATTATACACTCTGGAGGAGTAAAAATAATGAATAAGAGGGGTTGGAAATGTTGATAAAGAAGGGAGTTAGAAAAAGTAACGTATGTGGGATATGGAACACACTCAATGGTTTACAGAAGGAAATGTTACTTCTAATAAAATGAGAGCAAGCCTGACATTCGGGACTATTTATCTCATTTTTCTCCCAAGAACGCTATATGCTGCTCCAACTAAAAGATTTCACAGAGAGGATAGAAGATTTCAGAGGTAATAATTACCTGATAGGAGATACATCCATCCAATACATCTTAAATATCGTAAGTCACATATTTCATTACAGATGTGATTGGATAGTTGAATGTGCGTGAGATATGAATGCAAAATGTAGTAAAATAGGAAAAATAGGACAATGAAAATAGTTGCGGACAGTTTGGATTAGTGGGATACAAATAGGAAATGATAGAGGAGGACAGACTTGTATGCCAGGTTGCTGTGAGAGGAAAAAACCCAGCTGGTCATATGGTAAACACATTTTTTGTGAACACAACACATCACAAGGAAAGATTAGTGACACATGGAAAAAGCCCAGGAGGATTATAACACACGAAATCCATAGAATCGTCGGTAGATATCATTTGCTAGTGATAAAAATTTAGGATTTTAATAGAGAACGAGTGTTGTCACACATAGGGCAAACGGACTTTATCCTGGGCGCTCGGACATAAATTCTCTGAGAGGTAGTGCTCACAATACAAAGTCGTACATTCAGCCAATGTACAAAGTAAATATAATGATTGAAGAAAAGGAGCAGGAAACAAGAAGAGACAGGAGGAGACCCCAGATAGAAATAATTCCGCGCTGGAATGAAAGACAAACCAGAATACGGAATTTGGCCTAGGTAAGAATTATAATTACAGAGAGAAATTTGTGGATTTATATCCCGATGTCAAAAATTGAAGAGATGATCATCAGCAGGGGGGTTTGTAAATGTGGATACAGTTTTAGAAAAAGACACGGTTGTGCAGTCCGGTATTAGATGAGAAAACCCAGAAGGAAAAAGCCAACCGCAAAATAGTTGGGAATGCTTTTAAAAACAATGGAGTGTGTTTCGTATTCATTACATATCAGGTGCTAAATGAAAATATGTTTACCACTAAAAGGTGGTATTTAATGAAAAAAATCATAAATTCTGTGATGACTGGATGACATCTTTGGAATAAGTATATGACGCGAAAGAAAGAAAGCAATAAACAAGATGACACTCCTAGGAATATAAACAATCAACTAGGACAATGACATACACGTTACTATGTGTAGAGTTATAGACATTCCAGTAGTCAGGTGGATAGAAACACAATATATGCAAGGAAATTAGAAGACTGTTGGAGAAGCTCAAAGCAACAGGGACAATGAGATAAGCATTGGAAGAATTAAAGTAAATTATCAAATCGGTCAAAACACGGTATATTGCACAAGGAGGAAAGCGTGTATATCAAAGAAAACGAAATATGGTTTGTAATATTACTCTGATGAGAAATAAGACTTATCAAACAGATGGGCAGAAATACGTAAAAGAATTATTCTCGAGGACGCAATACAGAGGTTAAAAAAAACACGATCACCAGATTCTAATGAGAGGCCCAACACACTTTTCCAGATCAGATAGTAGAGAATGCTTTTCATATGATACAAAGAATGGAAAATCTCAGCTGCATGGGGTATTAACATAAAAATTGATAATGCTATAGAAGACTCTGGAGGCTTTGGTATAGTGATAGCAATCACAGTGAATATGCATCGATGTTATACATTACAGGATCTTCTACACTCACGATACATGAAGACATCAGTTTTTTATAACATTGCCCAAAAATACTCCATAAATGCATAACAGATATGTCTCAGACTTCAGAAACAATCAGCTCCTGAATGTGTCATGCAATCCTATTTAGATAGATAACTGCTCAAAATCTTTAACAGGTAAAGATAAAAAGTTTAAAGTAGGACAAATCTGAGAAATCTCCAGGAAGAACAAGTTTGGTTTTAGATGGAACAGTGGAACAAGAGTGGCAATATTTTGCCTATGTATCTATTAAGCACAGAGAAAAAGTCTACAGAGGGGCGTCCTAAATAAAAGTTTGACTCATATGGGACTTCACATTGACTTTAGAAGGCTTTTTTGACTCTGGAGTCCATCTATGAGGGGGAAAAATTATTGAATTGCCTCACGATGATTCATAGGTATTGATTGGAAAAAAGATTATAAGTAATACGATAAGTTTAAAACCTTTTATTTGGTATAGCATAACTGCAACAGTAAGGATCTCGGAAAGGGAATTATTATTCAACCATTCACATAGAAACATTTAAAGAGGTGTCAAGAATAAGTTTTGGTGTTGTGCAGGTCCCACTGCACTATTTGATATTTTATACACCGCAACAAATTTTTCAAAGTACTAAGATACAGGGATAATACACAGGATTAGTTATTGAACATCAGTGGTAAAAGGTCAAATAATACAAACCTTAGATTATGGCAGTATGGGATACGATGGTTGTTTGCTGGAAATGCGATTACCAGGAAGTTACATAAGAACTTAGTGTAAGCAAGTTGGAACTCGCTATAGATGTATAATAGTAATATGGGACCTATCCGGAATCGTCATTAATATTGATGAAAACACGCAAAAAACTTATTGGCTAATTAGCATTATCATCAGACTCTGACATTAAACCACAACATATAAAAGATAAGGCATAAATGGAGTATAAATGGGATAAATCACTTGGTGGAACAAGTCTCCAGAGATTTACGTATATCTCAGGTCATATTATTAACAGGGAAAGATAGGCAGTGTTGTGAAACAGGAAAATCCAAGAAGAGAATGAGGATGAATGGCACCATAGCTAACATTCAACCAACATGATAAACTAGATTTCTGAAATCCACAAATCAGTTATCTAACTCCAAAAAATTAAACTAATGAGATATCATAAAAGTGTTTTATTAATTCTGACATTTTCTGTATGGCGCAGAAACATGGGACGATGAATAAAGCCAGTTGGAAGAAAGATAACTTGAGGCTCTGGAAATTGTGGGATATATAGGAAGAATGGGGCAGTATCTCTATGGTAAAGAGATGAAAACAAATAAGGAAGGTCTTAGATAATATTAGGTATGAAATAAGAGAAAACTACATGAGGGTGGTCAAACAGGTTTGTTCGACAGCTAATATAGATTACTTTGGCTCACAATAAATCAGGATAAGACACCTTGCAGAAGACCATTACTAGAAGGGAGAGTTGAAGGCTAAACGTTGCAAGGGGATAGAACTCCAGCGCTATTAATAGTGGGAAGACATCATACATGGAGATGGACAGGGGAAAAGTGTCTATCAAGCAGTTGCACCTACCAAGACTAACATTATAGTGAAAGAGAGTCGTTGGAGATCGCCATTACAGCATACCTAGTTGCTGGATGTGGCAACTATGTATGATGATGATTATTTTCAGATACGTACATTGGAACTGACCTGGACTCTCTGAATTAGATGCATGATTCTAATTTTTTGTTATTAGGACGAGTTATTTTTTTCATACGTGTTAATTGAAACTAAAAGATCATGTTGCCATTGGATTTTTCTTATTTTGTGTGTTGTATTCTCTACTTCTCCCAGATTTTTAATTCATATATGGATCGAGGAGAATACTAGGATTGGAACCAAGCAGAAAGACAGACAGCAAGAAGACAAAGTTAGATATAGTTTTTTAATGTTTTTTTTTCGTTTTCACTTTCATACCTCACGGTTTTAGAAGATGGGAATGACTTAAGTAAGTAAGTGAATAGTCTTTATCATACTGCTCTTTAATAGCCTTGTTGATACAAAACATGCGTGATAGGTTATTATTGTTAACAATTGCTTTGATCACCATGGCTGGGTCTACGGTAATCATGTGTTTTCGGTCATGAAGTGGAACTGTTTACCATTCGTGTACATTTAATTTACTTTGGCATATCCTGTTTTATTTTTTACTACAGAAGTGAAAAAAGAAATTTCTTTTACTTTTTTTTCCATGACATTGTTTAGATTTTAACGGGCAGCCCATTTTTGGAGGTCATGCCTCAGCCAAATTGTAGAGCAATGGAAATTTTTTATGTTGCTTTAAAGCTTATACATAACTGAATGTGCTTCCAGATGTAGCAATGATGCTAGAAATGTTTCCTTTGTCACTAAAATTTTTTGCGCAGAACTCCAATAATACTTTCAAAGCAGTATGTTCCACCACAGTATATTATAAAGGAATAAAAGCTGTGGACTTTGTCTTGGGAATACTTCATTAGGGAATGATGGCTTAAGGAATTCAGCTTGTAGTAGTAAGGAATATTTTATTGCGCATTTTCATTTTGTAAATTGAATCTTCCTCTTGTGATACAGGATGTAATGTAATAGTGAGGGATTACCTTACTAAACTACAGCAACATTCGCCACCGGGAAAGGAAAGAGAGTTGAACAGATGGACAGGTAATGGGGGAGATAGCTGATCTCAACTTGACACAACGCATAAACGCTATGAAGTAGGCCAAGAGTTTTTTTATGATGGTGCAAATACTGGATGCAAGTGGGACGCAGTAAGTCCAGGCTCATATTAAAAATGATATGAATATTATTCAATGCTCAGGCAGATAAGTGAACAAAGTGGTATATCTTTCAGACTTCATAAGGTCAACAACCTAGACTTGGATGTACCATCTATTCAACAAAGAATCTACCGTATGAGCATAAACTGATTGCACTGATATTTGGACTGGCTGACGAAACACGAAATATAACTTTACATGGAAAGGTGCCCATAAATAGTTAAGGATTATCAGAGGATGAGATTGTACCCTATATGGCACATCACCAGTGTTATTTCTATATGATAAACAGCTGTGCTCACTAGTGAGATGGTCAACTCGCACGCCTCTGGCTGCGACAGTTGCTTTCTTGAACTTATTTACAAGTTGACGTCGTTGCTGCCGAGGTGAGATAAAGACAGCCAGAAGAGATCTTCTTTTCGCCGTTATTTCAAGCAGTTACTTTTTCGGCAGCAATGTCATGCGGATAGATTTATTAAATTGCGAACATAGCCGTTGAAGTTTTTGTATTATAACTGTAGAGTCATTCAGAATGGGAATATAGTTACTGAACAATTTGTAAGAATTTGTATAATCTTTCTATACTGATGTGTAAAAATTCATCTAGACGTCCATTGGTCAACAGCTACTCAGTATGGTCCCATAGTAGCGCGCCAGTGCTCACTTCAGCGGGTGCCACTTAAAGTACAAGAACATAAATTGGTCTACTGCTACCCACCACCCCCAGGGCTAATGTCGTAGAAAGGTTTGATGATAGGAGTTGTGCATGGGGCTTTGCGCCAAAGCTCATCACATGCATGTAAAAACCATAAATTGCTGGCAAGAAGCTGTGAGTGCATTGCGTTGTTGGCTTACTGTGGGGGGTTCAGCACTACAGTTGTGACTCCATGGCTCCGTTAGGGGAGTGCTAAAGGAAAATGATGTATGATTGATGGTTTTATTAAAATAAAAACCTTGGGAAATTGGTGTAGTTTGTCTCTTACGGGAGTATGCACATAGAGATAATTTCCTATGATAAAGCAAAAGAATTTCCTTCACATGTAAACTCTTCTCAATGTATTGCTCATCAATTTTTTTTTTTTAGCTGACCTCTTTGAATTGAGATGTTTGTAAACTGATCTTTCTTTGGTTTTGTTTGTGTTTTTTTAATGTTTTTAAAAAAGTAACCAGTTTTGTTGGTGGGTTTCTACATTTTTTTTATTTCAACAGTTAAGTTAATCATCTGTCATCGCTTATTTATCATTTTCACAATAAAATCCACATTTTCTTTATTGATGTGGTGTTGGTGGGGGGGATGGGGGGTAGGATTTTGGAGTTTGTTTATTCAAGTTGAGGAAAATGCCAATCTTTTTCAGTTGATTAGTAATAAGTGCGAAAAAAAGGTGATGTTTTTGTACTGTTTCTTATTTAATTCTGGGGCTAAACAGAGAGACAAGGTTAAGGTTGCGCATACTGATATATATTGCAGGCTACAATAATACTAAGATAGTGTGTTTTTAAAAAAGTGATATTAACTGGATGTAGAGATACGCCATTTGCTCAGGAATGGAAAAAAATACAAATTTGTTGAACAAACGTAGGAGGAAAGACAGAATAAGAAAGAATGTAATAATCAATGTGGGTATCGGTGTAAAACCATGATTGTAATTTACCACGACCTTCTGCTGCCATATTTTTTGACATTACCATTATGGCCTACTTTTCTCGTGCCACACGATTAACTATCTCAAAAGGATAGTGCTCATGTCTATTACACTGTGAAAAAATGCTGCGTCGTATTTATGGTTCTTTATTTATGGTTCAGTTTTAAACCGTGTTATTTACAGGTGCATGGAGTGCGGGACTTTAAATCGTTTCAATTTCTGACCTATCTCGTTAGTCATTAGAGTGGGGTGGGTGAATATAACAATGTAACACTTGTTTTCAGATGTGACTAAATTTCCCCATGATGAGTGAACATCAGTGATATGTTAATCGAGTGTGATACTTAGTGATATGTCCTTTTGATGGTGAGAAGTGTGCTGTGTTAATGGGGTATATATTCCACTTGAGTTGAGTGTGTAAATATAAAGTGCTTGTAGGTTATGCAAGGAATATGTCCCGATATTAAGAGTTTGGAAATAACCAGTGGCTATGTATAATATGACTTGATGATCTTCCTTTGGGACCGTGTTGTTCTAGACTTAAGGTAGAATGAAAGGTAACCTTAGAGTGGCGAATCTACCATCGGCAGGAATTTCCTTGTGCGCTATTAATCCTCTGGATGTGTCTTTTGCGAAACATGTGGTGGGTTTTTGAGAAGATGAGGCAAATTTTTTTACAAAACTGTGAAAGAACTGCTTCACGCATTAGAGTCCAATGTCACTTATCGCCACCACTCGGCACAATGGCCCTCCTTGTAACTTAACAATACTCCACTACATTATAAGTAAAGAATATACAAAAAATGTTCATTGTTTACCAATCACTAGAGTTGTGTTTGTGGGTATTAAGAATGAGACGCTCTCATATGATCTCTAACTTATGGTGTAGAGAACTGGAGGATCATGATATAGAATAATTAATAGATGTTAAAGAAAGGTAGACCAGGCTCTTGAGGCAGATGGCAGACAGGACAGGATAGGACTTGGACATAAATTTATGAAAAGGCCTTATGCCTTTCACATTGCGAAAGCCTGTAAGGGTGAAGTGGATGATGAGTTTAAAAAATAAATATATTTTTCAAACACCAGGCTTTTATTGTCACGCTATTAAAATAGCGCCCAAAAAATATATTTATTTCAACGGTAGTTTATAAGCTTAGCAGCACATAAAAAAAAATAATGAACATCAGAAATGACAAAAATGCGTGGGGCTTGGCTAGACCATATATTTTATCCATAAAGAGTCTAATGAAGTACTCAGAAAAAGCTGAAGATTAATTTAATTTGTAGAATACTCAGCGCCCCCTGGCGTTTTGGTCTCCAATGTTGATGTTAATTATTTTCTGTTTACTGCAAGCTATAAAACTTTCTTGTGAACAATTATATTTAGTGGCTGTTTTTTGTAGTCAGATTAAATATGCTGTGTTTAATATAAATTGTTTTTTTTTATTCTTCGTTTTTAGTGGTTATTTTGGTGTTGTTTGTTACATTTAAGTCAATGTAATTTCAATCCACCTAATTGGACATTTTTCAGTTTGCATAAATGAGTCCAGAGCACTGGGATGGCAAGATTTTCATGTATTCAGTATATAACTTACTTACTTAGTCGTTCCCTTATACCGTGAGGGGTAAGGTTTGGAAGATTGAAGAAGCGGCAGGAGTGTATTCCTATATCGGCTGTTCAGTATATTACTCGGAATGTTAATTATATTTCTTTGGACTTGTTGTTTTTTTAGAGAAAAAATAATTTTGATAAGGAGTTGTATATTTAACAACTATTATTTTATAAAATGTAGTTGTCAGTTGCGTGTATGTCTGTGCACAGCACGCTTGGAAAGATGTGTGTGTATGGGGGGGGGAAGCGGTGGAGTTGTTTTAAATTATTTTCTCTAAGAAAGACAACCCGCCTTGTTGGGAAAGGAATACACCTAGATTATTTGCAGTTATCGCCTATTTCACCGTATGATTGAAACGCAATACAATACAAAAAAAAGGTAATATATTAATTTTAATGTTATTCTAATTTATTATTTTTTCGTCTGATTAATTGATTGATTGTCATAGGGACATACAAACTATGACAAGTTTCTGAGCTATTGATCATAATACTTCAATGTCTGGGAAGTGATCGCGAAAATAAATCGTTAGCAAAGGTTTTGAAGGTGAATAACACTCTGCAAATGTTATAAGTAAAAATGACACTCCGTAAACTTGTAATCATTGCCCAAGTACATGTAAGTGTGAGTTTTGGTGAATGCTAAGTGATTGTATATGGTGCTATTAATATATGCTTTGTTGCTAAGTAATATATTACTGAAGTGTAGTTCTCTGCTAAGTTTATAGTTAATATTTCTGAACTATATAGTCAGATTACACTCCTAGACTTTTAGGGCTTGTTGATACTAAGAGGCTGCTGACGCCTTCTCGCTCTTTAGCAGCACCACCAATTGACATGTTTTGAAGTACTTCCCTTGGTGTTATTTAGATACATTCACTGTAGACTCTATGGCTCTTTCTCCTCGTTGGCTTTTCATGCCAATTCTTTGAACAAGTGTAGTTGAGTTGAAAGTTATAAGCTCCATGTTTCTCTACTCCAGCTTGTTGTTTGCTTTTTATAAGCGATTTACGTTCATAATACTGTTGCCCAAGTTTGGAGTATAGATAATTGTGTGGCATTTTACAATGCATTTCCTGCAGACATTCTAAGGGTTAAACGTCTCTCTCCAATATTGCCAGGAGCTAAAATATGTGCTCTGGCTCTTTGAGCTCTCCTAAAAGAGCGCCACCGGTCCTGCACTCAGAGTCACTTCTTCTCCAGCTCCCCTTGCATAATAACTGGGTGGAATAGTGAGATCTTTTCGGCATGCAGTCTCAAACTCCAGGTCGCTCAAAGCCAAAAATGAATCATCTGGAGGTCACTCAACAGTGATTGTATCTCAATGCATAATGGTGCATCTTGCTGGGTTCTGTCTCAAAATCAGTTTTTCATCACACACACACATCAAGGGGGAACTCATGGATTGTTGTGTGGATGATTTCAAGGACGTTAATGGGACGGGGTGTATAATTTAGCCTCCTAAGAACATGGTTTTACTTTTCACACGATATATATTGGTAACCACTGTGCATAGTTTGATGTGGTTTCATGTTAAAGATGACTCCAGATATGCCTCCATTGCAACTCTTAGGACTTAAAA
Source organism: Oreohelix idahoensis (assembly GCA_024509875.1). Taxonomy (NCBI): domain Eukaryota; kingdom Metazoa; phylum Mollusca; class Gastropoda; order Stylommatophora; family Oreohelicidae; genus Oreohelix; species Oreohelix idahoensis. The sequence continues at coordinate 217,431 of JAMPIV010007790.1, read as the reverse complement.
AGCTTTCTAAAATGATATATCCCGGAATTTCAAGTCTCAACACATTTTTCGTTCCAAATAATTAAGTAACACCGCTGGGCACTTGGATTTCCACTGAAATTGCATGGAATTCATGCTTCGCAATTGCATAGTGGATATTCATCCTGCATCACATTGGTATTCCTCTAATTGCATTGAATTCCCCTGTTTCGTTCTGCTAAATTCATCTCACTTTCACTTAACCTTTTCAAACGCTTGAAATCGCTTCACGAGAACGGTGAAAGTCTGATATTCAATGTAGTGTTCGGTCGTTGTCTCAATGTCATAAGCAATCGTCATACATCAATTGATAGGAAACTCTTTTACAGAGCGATCAAAAAGGATATCAGCAATCTGATTCATATTCAGGACAGTTAGTCCTCAACAGTCCAACAAGTGTTTCGGCTTCGTGATATAATGCCTTTACTACGCTCTAAGGGGGGCTGGGCCTCAAGATATCCCTCACATTGGTATCAGCCTCCTGTTGTCTATGTTGTGAATATTGAACCCTATTTTCACTGTATGGTAGCACAACTTTAAATCCACAACTCGGCCAGCGTGGAGGCAATTTGTGAAAGTATAACAAATGAGCATGATCATATTTAATTCCGTTCGTTCCGTCGCTACATCTAACGGTAAGGGACACTATATTTCATCTGAGCGAGTCGGACGCAGTCTAGCGCCATTGCGGCGTTAGCCTACTGAAAAATTCATGTGCCTGGACACACATCATGTTAATATACGCAGCCTGTTGCAACTCAGTTCATCACAGGGCCATATTCATTAGTTACACAGAAAAAAAACTCAGTTGTAGGGGTTGTTTTCTGATTTTTCCGAGACCATTTATTGTCACGATTTTCCTATTGCCTCTTTTGCGGGTTGTTTCCATAGCCAGACCTGTTGACCATTTTCGTGGCTGTTTCACTTAAGCCCTCCTTCGCTGTGACCTTGTTCCGAATGTACCCTCGACGCACCAAGTCTCATATAATCATGTGACACTGATGTTGGGGACACTAATGATGCAGCAAATAGTGGATTAATGCAGTCTGCTCGAACCGCATAGCTTGGGACTGAATTATGCATCACGGGTCAGCGAACCAGGAGTGTGACCATAGGACCAGTGTACCTCCTCGTCCTCCCACGTGGTGGGCCTGGAAAACAGTCTGCAGACAGTGCTGTCTGGCATGCAGCATGTATGGGGTCGAGAGGGAAGGCTCAACAACGGTCCCAAAAATGCCACGTGCTGAAGTCGGTGTCGTTGACACGAGAAAGTGCTAGTTAATCATGCGAGGCTTTGAGGCGTATAAACAATGGACATACTCTCATACGGCAACCAATTCCATTTTTCTAAGGGAGACGCAGGAGGAAGAAAAGGAAGAATTATACATCGCTGACGCCTAGCACATAACGCCACTCTTTGCGCCCTACTTCGCAACAGCCTACAATGGAACTCCACATATGCAGGTGACGCCGATCGGTGTATCAGAATCCCGCGTGCTGAGTCACTAGAAGTTGGTCCCGCTAACTTGAAACGAGAATGTTGCTCATATGTATTCTGGATTCAAAATTGGGCTATGGTCAGTTTACAATCAGAGTCGCATTGACCTGTAAGCGTGTTGTCTCGATGAATAGAAAGCTCTTTATCCGGCCTTCTACGCAGCGATTTTCTGATTCTACTTTGGGTCATGCCACCTCATCCAGGTAGTGTATACTGTCTCACTCTCCCAGTCGTTTGCTCAGTCAAGAAGTAGATGGTTATACTTGTAACTAAGGTTTAACTCCTCTATGGGTATTGGCGGGTGTGCTGAACTTTTCCTGCCTACTATCAGAAAGTATGTCATTTTGCCAGGGTGCTCATCCGGCACTGGGTGTTTGCTATTTCGCCTTCATCTCATTGCCAGTTTATATCTATTGTACAAACAGGCAAGCTCACATTTAGCACTTTGTTATTAATACTTTTGGGGCCCCAAGTGTATCGACCCTCATTGCACACTACTGACACACCTTGTACACGCTGTGAGCTCCAGTGTTTCATGTGTATGGACTCCCATGGGCAATGCTCATCATCAGACTCTTTTCCCCATTTCTAGTAAGTTGGGTGGTCCGACGGCATCAGCAGGGGTCGATATATATCGATGTTCTAATATACTATACGTTAGACTGTTGCCTATAGTGGTCATAAGTATACGACGATTACATGTCTTTAAGTGATCCTCTGCAGGGCTCCTTTCTCCTATGTAGTCCATTGGCCTTGATTGCGGACCATGCTGCACTGATTTTGAGAAGACCTATCTTTATCTCATTCTGGTCTCAGCTTCCTCGTTTTTTCTTCTTGAGAACTACCATGTCTTGTACTGCTTCCTCATCTTGCTTACGTTACTTGGACCCACCCAGTTGGGTGTATCTCCACTATAGACACCCATAATTCCATATTATTGAGTTTTGTGGTGTATGTTCCTCGTATTTCCTACCCTCAGTTTGAGTGATCATTGGGACACAGGCATTCAACTGGCTTCTTCCTAACTCTCCTCTTCACACTCTCAAATTATGTACTATAGAGTGTTGGGACTGAATGGAGACTATAAACGCATCACCATGTTCATAATTGTCATGGGGAGACAATAAGCCAGTTAGCACATCATTGTCAGAATGCTTTGCTATCTTGTATTTGATCGATTCCAACATTGTATATATAAACTCTTCAAAAATATTCTGACTTGAAGCCGGGATAGCTAGACAAGTCTTTGATCTTTTTGCACTAGTAGGTTTTAAGTTGCTATCTATGATAGACAGGACCCTGGCTGGATACCCCTAGCCATTTTCTCATGAACTTGTTGATCCTTTCTGGCTTCAAATAGCTTCCACTGGTTACTTGTGCTGATATATTTATTAGATCAAGATAATGCAGTGGCATACTGCAAAAATTTGGTTTATCAACATGAACTGGATGGCACCACAAAGTGTTATTGAACTTTCCAAGGAGTAATGACTGTGGTATATGATCTGTATGTCGCACCTCATGTTTGCTCAAAATTATTACTTTTTGTCTGTTGCACTGCCTTTCCGAGGGCTCTGTGAAATGAAAGGCATCGTACAACCTGCCAAAGGGTTAATCACACTTTTAACTACGTTCCTCAATGACAGTAGGGATTTCTTTGGTTGGTAAAACACTATGAATTGACCTCTGATATCTTCCCTTTCCTGATGACGAGGCTTTCTCGGAATTCTTTTGGGGTTTGTATGCTCATCTCTGACACCAATTGATAGTTCATCTCAGGGTGCTAAACATCATCTGGGCACTGTCTGTTGTTCATCTTGATGTCGAAATTGTGTGGAGTCCATGAATGCTTTTTTGAGCGCTGGTGGCATGGAATTTGTGACATCATTCCACCGTGCTTTGGAGAACCTTTAGCACATTACTCAGCTGCACATTGAGGAATTAGCCTGCTTAGCACATAGTCGTATAGTATACGGAGAGATGGTAACATCACCATCGCTCATATTCCACTACTTACTTCTAGGAGCCATATCCACTTCGTTGTTAGTTACTACTCTGGTTGAAAAAATCTGACAAGAAAGTACCCGTGCAAAATTCTGCTACTTCCTGCATTTGCCATGCTCATTCTACCTTGTGGAACATATGTTACATTTCTAGGGCCTGCCAGATCAAATCTGGTGTCGGGAATGGATATCCTATAAGCATGACTACAGCTAAGTTCCAATACCAGATCCTATCATGGTAGTTTGTTCTGTAAGTCTCTTTGTGCACTTTTGGATTGCTATCGCGCCGGATCATTGTCGGAATGCTCTAGAACGATCACGGTCATTGATATCTGGGATTTCCTACCTTTCATGGGTAAGCCTACTACATTTCTGTTGTATTATTTCTGTTGTCCCTGGTGTTCTAACTTCTTTTATTTTCCTTGCGAGTGCACTCCTGGATAATCATATCCTTTATATTTGTTTCATATTATTTTACTGTTTACAGGTCACTCAGGTTTTTCCCTCCCTTTATTTGCGTGAATAAAATGGTTTTGTAACAATACCAAACCTACCCGCCCCCTCTATCCTGTTCTGCTCACTGTTCTAGTTCTACTCATCATGTACTGGACACTCAGTATTCAGGCTCCCTAAGGTCTTGTTGGATTCGGCACATATATATGCCAAGGATAGAGAATACAACAGAAGTGATTGCGTCATTTAATTTTGAGCTCATGAACTGCCCATAGGAGGCGACTTACCTACACATGTCGTTGTCGAGTATAGTTGGTCTCGTCAACTGATGTGACTCTGCTCATTGAAAAACAATCATTTTTGATGATGAATGCGTAGTTGGCTCAGGGAGGTTAGTTGTGATTCACTTGCAATGGCTAGGCGGGGTTGTCGCTACGGAAGGGTCTCTCAGTGTTACTCGCAAACATTCCTGGGTAAGGCCACTCATGTCTGTTAGTTTTTATGTTGTTGGTGTATACTTCTTTAATTTCTGTGAGTGCATTGATAACTTATACCTTTTATATTTTGTCTTCGTGAGAGATTTTAATTTACTCTTCTCTTTTCTAAGAATGGTAGTGTCATATGGTACCCATTTGCCAGTAAGGTTATAGTAGTGTGTCTTTTAAACGCCATCACTGAGAAGAATATCTCCACCTTTCCACTGTGATGACTTGGCCTGAACTGACTTGGTGTCTGTGGAGACAATTTTATGTTCCTTCGGGTTATAGAGACTACAAATTCGCTCCTTATCTCCAATTTGCACTTGTGCTTACAAAGCTGGTTTACCACGCATTTTCAGTTATACGAGCAGTTCAGTTTGTGCCACCCTACAGGGCATATATTATTATACACCACTCATATGGGGAGTAAACCATTTGGAACTCGGGACTGAGACTTGAACCGCGTTTTGCTTTCTGGAAGGATAGAATGCTTTCATACCTCATGCACAACTCGTTCGGCGCCTCATACATTAGTAGGTTTAATTCAGCTCCTGGTCGTTGAGAATCAAGCCATTTAAGGCCTGTCGCCTTGCTGCTGTAGTGGCGCTCAGTCTTTGCGACCATTCTGAATATTGCTCATTTCTAAGGTCTGTTCTTCCAGGTCTCTTCTTTACTGATGTTTAGGCACGTAATCACCCGAAGTGGCTGCTCTCAACAAACTGTTCTTTGGCAAAACTTGTAGGGATTCTCACTAAAGAATCTTTCCCTATCCTTTCGATAGTCTTTTGGATATAACATAACTTCCTCAGATCTCATTCTTCTTCTCTCCTGCACAAAATCTCTTTCTGCTCTACAAAGGGCATTATGGGGTTGGCCTTTAAGGTGATCTCCAAAACTTGTACGTAGAAACTTTCCTTCTCTGTGGAACTGCGTTACTTGAATACAGTTTTCGGGCTTGTGCATCTTACTGTTTCATGATTTTTTTCTAGTTTACATTTGTCTTCTACTTTTTTCGTTGGGGGGTTACTTTCCCATTGACATCGCCTTCACTCCTCGAGACACTTTGCCAGGGACATTTTTGCCAGATATATTATGCTCGCGGAGATTTTTATGCTTACTTCTCCAAAGTTATCTGTGAACTGCCCATGGTTAAATCCGGTGTTTATGTTATTGCAGGCTCGAATCTATGACCCTGTCATCGGATAAATGCTATCATTTTTTTGGTGATTTTAGCATAGTTGTTTGGCAAGGGAGGAATAGTGTGTGATTCGCTTGAAAGCTAGGCGGCGGTGGTTTTACCGGAAGGTTCCCAGGGTCTTTCTCGAATCACTGGGTAAGCCATCAATTGGTATCTGTTGTTTTTCATGTTTGTTTTAGCTTGTTACTACTTTATTTCCATGTCGATAGTGCCCTGATATCATACATTTATGTTTGTCTTATTATTTCCTTTGGCTTCTTGCGCAGTCTTCTGTTTTCTTTTGGCCAACTCTTTTTGTATATAATTCAGCTCTCTCTTATGTCTTATTTGATGTTTCACTTCATTACTTCTCTCTGTTTGCTTCTAATGTATAGACTTCATCAGTTTTGGCAGATTGGAGATTCTTTGTCTTCTATTTTTAAATTTGCTTTACTTGTTTTCCCTGTCTCTTCCATCTTTTTTTGTTGTTATTACAAGCCTTTGTGATGATGTTCTCTTTTTACTCCATAGTACCTCTCTCCATCAGTCTTGTATCATATATTTTATATTGTGTTGACAGTAGTCTTCTGTATATGCTACATTCATCCAGCTGTTAGATAAGTACTTAGTATTTGTTGTGGGTTATGTTTTGATGAAAAATATTTCTCTTTTTTCCTGATTTCTTTGTATATCCAAAAATATTATCTGTTGTCTATGGTAATGTTACTTGTTGTTAAATTTTCATTGAGTTTTTATTTTTGATTTTCGGTCAACAGAAGATGGTGTAATTGTACGCCACAATCTGCTCGCATCATATTTGCTTTTGTATTTTTTATAATATTATTTAACCATGATATATTTATGGCAAATGTGATAAATACGATTCTGTTCTGTGGATCTGGTGATATCCCACATGTTGATGTTTTTTTGTTATTCCGTATGTGTGGATATTTATGCTTACACCTTCATATAGCTAGTTGTTTAGGAGCAACAGGAGTTTGCTGAATAGTTACACTATTTCGTTCATCTATATTATTCATTGTATTTTCACCATAATTTCTTCAATACCTGGGTGTTGTCTGTTCCTTTTTTTGGGTTAGGGTCCACCATCAAATACTGTTATAATGTCTTTTTCTTCTCTGATGTTCCCAGACATTTTTGTTGTTTGTATATCATTCGTTCTTTAATTCTCACTGATTGTGCATAAAAACTGGTTGTGGTTTTTCTTTCTCGATTTTTTTTTGGATGTTGTTGATATCTTTTGCTATAATAAAATTTCGGGCACTTCGTGTCCCTCTCAACTCACTATAACCATGTGTTTATGTGGCTCTTATTTCCCTGTGCGCATTCGTCATAGGCAGGAGTTCAGTCTACACTCCTGTTCCAGACCAGATACATAGAACACAACCTAAATGTGGCATAGCTACAACAAAATAACAAAAAGTGGTAACAATGTACAAGCTAATCAGAGAACAAATTAAAAACAAACTAAAGGCATATCTCCTTCAGACAGACATAGTACATTTCCTTAACAATCTGTATCAAGTCTCACCTCGAAGGTGTGAATAAATGCTTGGTAATTACCACAAGAAAGAATTTAAGAGCTAATTCAAAAATTACTGCTGGACACGATAAAAATCAACACTACAATAATGCAAAGAAAAAAATTCCAACATAACACGAGAAAAAAACACGTATTTTTTTTAACAAACAGTCACTCAATACAGACATCTTTTTCCTTCTACAGTTATATAATCATCTACTGCTTCAATGCACTAGCACAATTAAAAGATCACAGAATTATTATAACCTGCACTGATAAACTTGTTTCATTAAAAAAATCAGACCTAAAGGTTTTTATATCTGGACATGCGCCCTAATATAACTAACTAGGTTGAAATCTGGACATGCGCCCTAATATAACTAACTAGGTTGAATAGGACGCGCCTCGCCAAAACGAGGCAACATTTTTATTTTTTTTAAAAACTTGTTACATCCTGATACTTTATTTTTCTGTATTTACAGATGAATTATATAAATTCTTACAAGACAGAGAAGAGTTTTTACATGACTGAAGAATTTTAAAGTGTTCCTTATGCTCTGTGCAGGTAGGAGAGTAACATGTCTTTTCACCTCACATGGTCCTAGGTCATCTTCTGTGTGATATCCAAGCTGTTGTTTCAGTCTCCAAGCTCAACTGTTATCTGCTAGGTTGTATTTTTGACTCGCATCTCTCCCAATGAGTCCAGTCCGCAGTATTTCTCACACTGGCATCAGGGTCTTCCCTAAGAACATGCCCAAGCCAATCCTAATGCTTCCTAGTTCTGATAATATATGACTGCTTCTTTTCTTTGCAGTAGATCTTGGTTAAAGGTGGCTATTGGTCAGAAAATTCTGATGAACTTTCTCAGATATGCTGTGTTTGAAAGAATAACTTCAGCCTGTGCTTTTAGATCACTGTAGTCATACATCTGTGGCGGATTCTCTGCTTCATTTAAAGGAGTCACAAACTAAACTATTAGTGATAATTCTCTAGAAAAACTCAAAGTAGACATGAATGTATTCTTGGGTTGTCAACTTCCAGAACAAAGAAAACATATCATCATAACCCTTCAGTTCCCAAAGGAGCATAGGCCTTCAACATATCCATGCCAAGTCCTCCTGTCACAAGCCATCAGCTCAAGGTCTTAATGTCTTGCTCATGCTAGATCTGCTTTTCATTTCTGTTCCCTATATGGTTTGTAATCTACCTCTAAGTTCTCTTGTCCTGGGGATCCCAGAATAAGGACTGCCTTATAATGCTATTAACAGGTTTGATCCCTGTGTGCCCTGTCCATCGCCAGCATATTCTTCTCATCTCTTGTTCCAATGGCACTTGTCTGGTTCTTGTCATCAGTTCCGCATTAGTCATACCTTGTCATACCATTTCCATCGTCTATTTTAAGCAAACATCCATTTACAAAGAAAACATGCAGACAGCTCATAATGTGGATAAAAATGTCACCTGGAAACTACCAATACAATTTATTCAGTTCAGCACCTAAATCAGCAGCCAAGAACGGCTTCTATGAATCATTTTATAGTATCTATTACACCGTGATCAAGTTGCAGGACAACCACATGTTTATTCACCACCACACATCTACATTTACTCTCGACGCATAAAACAAGGAATCCATACTTTACAGCCTTCTAACTTTCTTTGGTCTGTTTCCGTTGTGAGCTAAACGTGTTGTGTCTGTGATGGATATAATTTTTAGCCCTGATAGCTCAAGTGCCTTTAAAGCAGGCTGAAAATATATACATAAATGTGTAATCATTAAACATGCAGTCTAAAAACACAACAAAACTATCATTATAATAATTATGCAAGGCCATAGAAAACTATCATGACATTAACATATTTATTACAATGACTCATTATAACAATCAGTTCAATCCCTATCAACGTCACATAAATAATATGACTGTTACTTTGTCCAATACGTATTTATGTATTATCACATCACCATCATCATTTCCTCTTTCATCCCTTATGCAGCATGGCCGCACCATTGCAGCAGCTCCCTTACAGGAAACTTGCACCAAAACATTCACATACTCTTGCAGTGATGATTTCTACAACAATTTATATGACATGATGAGGTTGATAGTCTCACACATAACCTCGTATTAATTGTTTCTTATGGCATGCCTGAAACTTGCAAATATATGGAGATCAAAAGAAATCATGTCCAACACAAAAATCAGAATTTTAAACTCGCATGTCAAGTCAGTTCAATTGCAAGGGCTCTGAAAGATGCAGAACACAAAAAAAACAACAACCAAAAAGCTACAGACTTTTATAAATGGATGCTTGTGTACAAAAAAAAAAAAAAGGATTCACGTTGTATGAAAAGATCACTAATGCATTACCAGGAAGTCCTTCTTCTGGAATCCCCTGGGTCAGTGAAGTAGAGGAAGACCAAAGAACGCATAGAGAAGAGAACTGTAGACAGACATGACGGGGATGAAAAGAAGACATGAAAAGACTTTGAGGTGGTGGTATAGGACAAGAAGACTTGGCATGTTTGTTGAAAGCCTATGCTCCTTGGAGAGTTCAAAGGTGATGAATGAATGAATGACATGCCAGAGGAAGCATTAGTCCTATTCAATCTTTCTCAAGACACCTTAAGGAACTTCACAGGGTTATGTATTATTTGTATGACTAGCAATAACCCATCAAACTTGATGGGTGTCGTGTATGATTTATCAGATAGGTATTAGATGCTTATAGCCCTGTCTGAGCAGAGGTGATAGTGATGACAATGTGAAAGTAAGGGGTAAGAAATACTTTTATCACGAGGTGATCGTGTAAGAGAAAGGACAGTCTCTGGATAGAATAATTTATCTAATCCAGCCTATCTGGACGACGATATTTAAATCAGACGCACTTTCTCTCCTTGTACGAAAATACAAGTTACACTACACTCAAATGCACACAATTCTGTGACAAATATGCACGAATGTGAAAACAAACTATGGATAACATATAATGAATAGGGGTTGACCGACACAATAACTAAAGGTTTAATAACGTTTATTATAAATAGAAAATCACAACATAAATCATATGCATCAAGAGATCATGGTTTACAGACAAAAATGAAAATTAATCAAATAGGTTCTCCCCTCTGGTAAAGGAAAAGAAAGGATGATCCCAACAGAAGTTAATTTACTCAAAGGATCAAAAGGTAACAATAAGTGATGAAATAGCCAGGATGGGAAAAGAATAGGTTCCTAATGTAAACTATCCCGTGACTAATCAGATTATTGAGATAAAAAAAAAAGAAAGAAGAAACCATATAAGTATATGATGTTAACAAAAGACATAAGTTTCTTTCTCTGTTCATTCAATTCACATACACACAGTGGCCACTTTCAGATACACTTACCCCAGTAGTTGTCGCAGGCATTCCAAGGAAATACACTAATAAGTAAAATATATATTTAGTGTCAAGTTTGCCAAATCCAGCCCCAGACTCTCCGTAGTTGCTGACTGCAAATTTCACAGGAGTCGCTAGAGTCGGTGTTAAATTTTGTCCTGGTTACAATAAATTATCTATGCCTTAAGTTGGTTGGAGTAAGGTTCATGCGTGGTGATCGCCGATGTAGGATAAATAGAACGTATACAGTTCCTAGGTGGTTTAGCCTCAAGTGGCGGTAACGCTAGGTTTAAGTTACACAAATGTTGCTGACAATATACTGCCACAGTTGGCTGATGAGATATATATATAAGTAAATCTGGTAATTGTTCGGCCCAGTTAATATTATAATTCAATGGTTCTATTCTGGTTTCTCTCATGGAAATGAGGATAATTGGACCGCACAGGTCACAGCAAGAAGCTCATCAATATTAAATATTCTTGGATGCTTATAATATTATAAGTTCGTATGATCATAAGTTCATATGGCCATAAGAAAACAAGCCGCTAGTACTCAGGTTTGATCAGCCTATATTTTAGGAAAAGAACATATAAACATTTAACCAAATTATCAATATCATATCTAACATGTGTTAAAAATAGGACCTCTACACCACTCTGTTATAAATTAGATTTAAAACACATGTGTCTAGCTTATCCTATCATTCTGTTAACGCGTGATATGAACACTAGTCATTTAACAAAATTACATAAAATGGATAGAAGTAAATAATATATGCCGTCAGTAGACAGTTATTTAATGTATGTACTAGTCAATTTAAAACATATCTTACTAGAAAAATAGCAAGTAATTAAATTTACTTTACGGCTGGAAAGTTAGCTTAAGTTATTTAATTAGCACAGAAAATCTCAGTGAAATATATACTGAAAACTTTAAACACACTAAATCACTTCAAGGCTAGTATATAAATTACTGAAATCAGAAAACTGAAACACTCCACGAAAATCTATTAATTTTCACTCTGTACGAGAAATCTTAAGATAACGAGCTAGTGAATTCAGATAGATTTCTGGCAAATGATCATGGCTATCGGAGAGACATGGTATATATATTGATATGTTCCGTACTATCGTTCTTTAATGTGAAAGTCACACCTCTGCCAGACCCGAGCCAATTTGCCGTTTGGTTCTTGAATCAAAGGTAATTTTACCACCTCTTGACTTTCATCATCTCCGCCTTGCCGAATATCAGCTACGCAATTTTCACCTGAAAGTTTTACAATCCAAGGTCCGTCTCACTGAATATCGTGTGTTCCCCTGATCAAAGAATCTATTATGCCATGCTCCGCGCTTCGCTCTCTGTTTCACATAGGGCTTAATTGCCAGATGGCCCACGTGTTAATTGCACTGGTGAATCCTTCGTTCGTGTAGTAAAAAATTATAAACTAGATGGGGAGGGGCAAAAGTGGATGCTTACTGCTGCACTATTCTCATCTGTGACTACGGGTTTTTAATTATAGTGTGCTGTTTCCGTTCCCGGGTGAGCAGATAGAAGTACATTCTTAGAGTCTTTTTGGTTTCTTTCCATTATACAGTGTAATCAAACTGTTCATGAACACCGTCATTTGAACGCTTTTCTTTGTTGATTGTAACTATTTTCGGGAGAGTATATATAATGGAAACAATACAATTTTTCAACACGGTTGCATTCCTCAGCTGTGACCAACGTATACACGGCGAGAATTATGTTATTTTAGATTCAATTTAAACAAAGAGCCAGGGATCCAGACCTCCAGGACGACCCAGAGTCCGCTGGGAGGACAACATTAGACAATCTTTGAAGGACCGAGGACTAGAATGGAACCAGGCCAGGAAGAAGACAGCTGATAGAATAGTCTGGCGCTCTCTCTTCCAAACCTCTACACCTCACGGTAGAAGGGGAACGACTAAGTAAGTAAGTAAGTAAGTAAGTAGATTCAATTTAAAAGTTCTTTGATGACAACATTTCATGTGAAAGTGCGTGGATTGTTTTTAAAGAGTGTTCCCTGATAATAAGTGGTTTTAACAAAAACTTTCAAGTTTTCATGATTTGTACATTGGATAAGGGCTCATGCACACTAATTTTTACGCACTTTTTCTTTGTCGAGCGCTACTAATTTCGTGAAAGAATAATAATAATAAAAAAAAAAAACCAAAGTATTTGTTTTATATAACACCCACGCCGTGCAAGTTGCACACTGTGCGTTGTGCACTTTTTTTTTCTGGCGCAAGTTACTATTTTGAGTGTGACCAACCGACGTAACATACATTGGTAATTATGTTAGTTGGGATTACAACTGCTTAATACTACCATTTCAACTGCCTCTGAAGATGCAAAATATGCACTTCTAAAATTACTTACACAGACATCCACGCAAACACTGGAAATCTGAATATTTATGCAACTGAATCTTCACAAATGTGTGCCCACTTTTAGCAAACCAAACACCTTCTTAGATTAATCAAATGTGAGTCAGAAATGACACAAACAGGTAACCAATATTTTGAATCATCTGTTCAAAACATCTGTCTTCTATGTGTCTACAGCATGCAGTATGGCAAAGTAGTGTATGTTGTGTAAGAACCTCTATAGAAGAAACACAACATGGTGCACAGATCTCAGCAGAACACAATACAATGTATGGATCTCTACAGGAATAACGCAACACAGTGGATAGTTCTCTACAGAATAGAATAAAGTGTATAGAATATATATATATAGAACAAAATACAGAATATAACTGTTCAGAGCTAACATAACGCAATGTATAGATACCTACAGAAGTGACAGAAAGTTTTGTATGGACTCTTTGCAGAACGTAACACAGTGTATAGCTCTTTGGAAGTAACACAATACAGGATACGATCATCATTTTCCTTTTCGCTCCTTAGGTGATTAATATGAGGTTGTGAATGGGCCTGGCAACCTCATAATATAAAACTAAATGCTACAGAAACCTCTGCTACAAAAGCATGTAAGGAGATCATGATTCCTGTAAGGAGATCATGATTCCTGTAAGGAGATCAGGATTCCTGTAAGGAGATCAGGATTCCCGTAAGGAGATCAGCTACAATGGTAGCCCCATGCTCCATGAGGAGCAAAAGGTAAAATGATGATGATGAACGGGAGCCACACAACAGGCCGGTGTGAGCTAGCCACCCTGGAACTATAGCAAGTTACGTCCTCGCTAGGTTAGAGATATCTCTTATCAAACAAGAGTAAATAAGTGTCTACTCTCAGGCACAACACGTTATGCACCAATGTAGGAGCTGGCAAAAGTGAACAAAAAGAAAATACATACCAGTCTCCCAGGTCCAATGCCCCTCAAACAAACTCGCACAGTTCTCACATCCTTTCTTATTGCATCCTGAAAAAAAAAAAAAATGAAGCAAAGAGCTTAAAGCAAAAACAAACTTGTGTGCTGCATATGAAAATTATGAATAGTGGCATGGAATGTGGCACAATGATGATGATATAAGAGTCAGATGGTGTGGGCTAAAGCAAATATGAGAGGTTATAATGTCAGGTTTTAAATAAAAAACATAACAGCCAGATAAGAGCACCACAAAACAAAATTATGAGCGTACATGTAATTTTTAAAGTGCACAAGCTTCACAGTCAAAGCTGAATGTGGCTGGTATCTAAGAATTTCACGAACACCATACATAGCCATTTCAGAGCAGTGCACAGGATGAAACTGGTATGCTTTCTGGTGGCAGAAGCCGTCATCTGATGTCTGCAAAATTTTTTCTTCTCATCTTTAAAAACCAAAATAACAAATTTTTATTTGTCTGTTTCAGCAAAGATCTTCAATTAGTTTATGCCATGTCCTCCTGTCTAGCATAATCTATTCAAGTTCTTTTGATACCTTGTTTAGTCTTCTTATGTCTGTTTCTAGTACTCATTAATTCAATTAGTTAACTTTTCTCAAAAGTTTTCGTAAGTTCCATTCCTCGTGCAGATCTTGAGGTTATCTCGTAGGCTGTGTTCAACTTTTACTACAGTAAAACTATCCACAACCATTATTTGTAACACATTGCTGTATATATTTAACTCACTTATCTAAAGTTGTTGTTCGTTCTCCGAGTTACAAGAATATCCTCTTTTCCTTGACCCTTTCCACAATTTTAGTACAGCTGTATAGCTGATAATGTTCAACTCTTTCAGTGATTACAATTATGACACTTGAGGCTACAGAATCAAATTTGAACCTTTGACTGATCAAGATGATGCAAACTGCTATGACTGTCATGTCTGCCACTGCAGGATGAAGAAGCATGCTGTCTTGTCTCTGTTAACCACTACAGGTTTACAACCATTGTCATCATGATGATTAGTATCTGAGCATACATACTGCCTCCTCAGTGGAGAATAATTTATTAGTGGCAAACTGACATTGACCAATATAATGGTCCATGGCAGGACAAATGGTCTATGGCAGGGTAATGTTATGTTTTATGGATTTATTGTTAATCCTGTGTTAATTTTAATTGGCTGACTTGTTTTCTAAGATATAAAATCATTGTTATTCATGTATGATTAATAAACAAGAAGAAAAATATTATTGATGAAAGTAAGTTGTTTTTCATAAACAAGTACCTGCAATTATTTTACTAATTTTTTTTTTTTAATGGATAAAAACTGCATGGAAATTTCATGAATTGTCATCAAACTGCAGATAGCAACAAGTGTAGAACTTGGTTCATCTATGAGATATCCTTGTGATGTTTAAATTATTCATAGTTTTGATTCTTTTGGAAGCTTACAATCTAAGTAAGCAAGCAACTGTTGTTGCTATTTATTTATGACAACATAAAAGAATGGAAAAATCTACCTGTATTGGAATTAATCAGACTAACAACTGATATACAAAAGTGGCAACGCCTAGTCAACTACTCATTGTCTGTGGCGCTCTAATGACCAAGTGTTAATGGACAAGTCAAGTCAGTTTTTGATCCCACCATCTCAGGGGTTAGATCCCCCCTCAAGTATTTGTTTCTAAAAACTTCAAGCCTTCCCTTTTTTTCTGCTCTTGTTTATCATATCTTTACATTTTAGAGAGTATTCCCAGCCCATACTCAATGACCGATATGACTAGCTGTCAGTGTTACCGGTGCGTTTCTGATATTGGTGACTTGTGGTGCATATGTTGTTGTGGGTCGTTGCTTCGTTATGGATAATGAAGACAAGACAAACGTAACGGTAACGATTGGGTCATAAGACTGACCAATTGGTAAGTAAGGCATACTGGACCCATTGTTGAACGTGAATGACGATACGATTTATTACGGAAAAGACGCTGACATCATGTGCAAGTACAGTTCATCGATATGGTTCTGACAGTATATACATTGGCACATATAATATTCAACATGGCCGTTGATTGACAGCACTCGCCGTTACGACGTCAAGGTTAATGGCTTGGTAGTATACATGATTCTGTCGAATTGACCGTTCATATTCTTTACGTAGTTATATATTTCTTTATGCTTCAAACAGCACTAGCAATTTGACCTATCTGGTCAAATTGAAGCTCTACCATAACGTTTACAGGAGACGAAGTATCGGAGGCAAGATACTTAAAATTAAGCCGTTTTCTGGCTAAATATTCAAATCAAGCAAGTCTTGGTATTTACTCCTCAAGAACGACATCTTCATCTTATAGATGATTATAATTACTATATGACTGTGTCTTTCCTGAACTAAGGATAAGGACACGAAAAAAATTCACGTCTATACAAGACGGAAGATATTGGGATCTGCCTCAAGTACATTTGCTGGATAGCAACAGATCACCGCGACAAACCGCGCCATACCCGTTTAAGAATGGTGCACGGTCGTACGCAAATAATACAATGAACCTACAATTAACTTAGATGCGCTCAAATGTGTGTCTACAAAATACGAGACACACATGTGAGGATCTCAAACATTTAACTCCCCCCACTATCAATATAAAGGAACTTAACAGTCAGTAACACAAAGTGAACGACTAGAATGCGTTCAAAATAAAGAGATGCGTATAGTCTTGGGCTGTACGCGAGATGCCTCCCTTGTGACAATGAGGTACATGCTTGGAGTTCTGTCGATTAGATCGACCCAAATATGTGATGGCTGAGGCAAAAAGCCTATATGCGAGTAACCATAGACAAATGGCACCCGCTGCATGGAAACAAAGCTGACATTAAGGGAGCATGACTAAAGAGAGCGATGTCACAGATGGCACAAGCAGAAACAACGATCAAGCAGGTGACCACAGTTGAAAATATATTCAAAGGGGAGAGTGGAGAATGTCAGATGAGAACTGAATTAACTACTAGCAGGTCATCATCAGCCTTGGCAGAGAGTGTAGAACTTGGAGCAATGGCAAGCAGAACTGGAAATTAATCAACTAATACGTGATCTAAGATATCAAGAAACGAGACAAATTTACGGTCACAATATCCAACAAATACTCGTACAAAGTGCTCCAACAGCTGGAAAATGTAGTGAATACAGAAGACCACTGGCAGCAAATTAAAAATATATGGAATGAGACATGTGAAGAAATACTGGGGAAAAAGGAACGACAACAAAAAGCATGGATAACAACAGAAACCATCAATAAGATAAAAGACAGAAAAAAACAAGAAAGCAGATTTAAACAGAAGCAAAACCAGAAGTTCCAAAGCCAAGGCACAAGAACTGTATACGGAAGCAAACAAAGAAGTAAGAAGAAGCATAAAAAGAGACAAGAGGAAATAAATTGAGGAGTTGGTAAGAGAGGCAGATGATGCTGCAGCCAAAGGACATATGAGAGAACTGTATAACAGCACAAAGAAGCTAACAGGGAAATGTAAGCAAGCAAGTTGTCTCATAAAAGACAAGAATGTAAAACTGCTCAGCAATATACAAGAGCAAATAAAGAGGTGGACAGAATATTTTGAGGACCTTCTCAATAGACCAGCTCCACAAAACCCACTAGACATCCAGCCAGCAGAAGAAGAGCTACAAATTAACGGTGAAAGACTAATGAAGGAAGAAATAAAGAAAGCCATAAAGCTTGTAAGGGGTGGAAAAGCGGCTGGACCAGATGGCATTCCAGCAGAGGCCATCAAAGCAGATATTGACACGGCTACAGAGATGTTATATAAATTACTTGGTAAAGTCTGGGAAAGGGAAGAGATACCAGCAGAATGGAAGGATGGATATCTGGTTAAGCTATCTAAGAAGGGAAACTTACAAGAGTGCACAAATTGTAAATGTTACTATCCGTGCCAGGAAAAGTATTTAACAGGATCATCCTCGAGAGATTAAAAGAGTCCACTGAAATGAAACTGAGATATGAACAAGAAGGTTTTCGACTAAACAGATCCTGTATAGACCAGATAGCCATATTCAGAATAATAGTTGAACAATGTCTAGAATGGAGTTCATCCCTATACATTGGATTTGTGGACTACGAAAAGGCATTTCACAGTGTAGACAGAAAATCACTTTGGAACACTGATGAGGCACTATGGAGTTCACCTGAAGATCATTAATTTAATAAAGAAAACTTATGAAGGTATGACATGCAGAGTTCTTCATGAAGGACAACTTACAGAACCGTTTGGGATAAGAATGGCAGTGTGACAGGGATGCCTCTTGTCTCCATTTCTTTTCTTACTAGCAATAGATTGGGTTATGAAAACATACAAAAAGCAAGAGGAGCTTTCATTGCACTGGGAAATATATGGAGATGAAAAGAAATCAGGTCCAACACAAAAATAAGAATCTTCAACTCAAATGTCAAGTCAGTACTGATACATGGAAAACATCCATGGAAGCTTAGAGTCTGCAGGAGCTGGTGTGGATCTACTGTCCTGGTCATGTAGAGGTATGCGGTAATGAGAGAGATGACAGACTAGCATCAAGAGCACCCATAGTGGGGACACTGGATATGGATAAGGGAGAGATACTGAGAACTATTAATGATTGCCTGTTAGAGAATGACACTGCAATAGATGAATCATCAAGGTTAAGACTGTTGGAACTTGGCATCAAACGGAAGGCTAGTAGAGATGGACGTATGAGAGGATGCATCCGTCATGTTTACAACCAGCGAGCTACAGGAACAGTTAGCATTCACACTCTTCGACATATACTGATGGAGACTGAGCACCTATGGGTTTGCCCGGAGTGCAATGATGTCAATTATGTATAACAATAACAATACATTTTAGAGAAGCCCAGCTCTGACATACAAGCTGAACAATTCATCTTTTTCTCCAATAGGATAGCATGCTACTCTCTTTGGTTAACCTCTACATCCCAGGGTAGAAGAGGAATGACTAAGTAAGTTAACTCTTAGTATACGAGCGGCCTTTTAGAAAGGCCAATGATCGATCCCCGTCAATAGCAAAAATGTATAGGTGAATGCATGTTTAAAACCACTGAACAATTTAGTTATGTGCATGATATAGGGGTTTCATTTCTTCACATTTTGGTATATAACACTTTATGTTATCTTTATAAATAAATTATTTATTGCAAAATCTGTAATGGTAGTCATGAAATTAGCTCATATACTAAGAGTTAAGTAAGATTTTTTTTCTTCTGTATGCTTGAGAACTGGCCAGTTCAACTGCATAAATGAGTCCTTCAGTTCAATTAGAACAAGTCTCTACACTGCACACACTAAATTTCCTGAGAGTGTTTGTTGTAAATAGTATTTGTACAGCATCCAATATTGCCTTTTCCTATTTCATATAGCGCATTATTGGAAATAAGTGTCTTTTCTTTGCTCTTTAGGTGCACTAGTACTCTGTCTTCATCCTATATTGTATATGATGCATTAGTATTTTCTTTTTAACATGATTAATGTTCTGAATATTGTGCCTTTAGTGTGCCCAGCAACTGTGCAGTGGAAGCCGTCAAACTGTGACATCTGGTTCTTAAACCGACTATTGAGAATGAAGATGGATGTTATTTAATGTGAATATTAAGAACTAAATACTTACTTACTTACTTAGTCGTTCCCCTTCTACCGTGAGGTGTAGAGGTTTGGAAGAGAGAGCGCCAGACCATTCTATCAGCTGTCTTCTTCCTGGCCTGGTTCCATTCTAGTCCTCGGTCCTTCAAAGATTGTCTAATGTTGTCCTCCCAGCGGACTCTGGGTCGTCCTGGAGGTCTGGATCCCTGGCTCTTTGTTTCCCATGCTTGTCGTGGTAGCCGATCTTCTCCCATTCTGCAGACATGGCCAAACCATCTTAGTTGGGACTGTTCTATTTGGGTCTGCAGCGGATGGGATTTTAGGCCTTGACGGATCGTCTGGTTGCGGACCATGTCTCTTCTTGTTACTTCAACCACTTTCCTCAGATACCTCATTTCTGAGGTTTGGATCTGGCTTTTGTGGGTTGTAGTCATTGCCCACGACTCGCATCCATATGTCAAGACTGGGACATAGGTGGAGCGGTATACAGCCATCTTCGTTTTCTTACCAACCTCTTTCTTGCTGAGGAATCCACGATTTATGGCCTGAAAAAGTCTCCCAGCTGCTGCTTTCCGAGTGGCCAACTCTTCTTTGATGCCTCCCTTTCGGTCTATAATAGCTCCGAGATATTTAAAGTGGTCGACCTGCTCCAGGACCTGTTCTCCCAACTTAATCTGATGTTTTCTTTCTTCTCGTGATATCACCATGGATTTTGTTTTAGAGCTGCTTATGACCATCCCTCTCTTCTCCAGCTCTTCCTTCCAGACTTGCAGGTTGGATTGGAGATGTGCCTCTGATTTAGCAATCAGGGCAACATCATCAGCAAATGCCAGCTCCGAAATATAGACCTGTCTCATCTTCCAGTACCCCACTGAATACTTTCTTGTTCTTTCCTTACATGCCTTGATGACATCGTCCATAAGGAGTATGAAGAGGTAAGGTGATAGGATATCACCTTGTCTTACACCAGTGGTGGTCCTGAACTCTTCTGACTTATGGTTTGCTGTCCTCACATAATTTCTGCAAGACTTGTAGAAGCTCTGTATAGCATGAATCAGAGGTGCTGGAATATTCTTCCTTGCCAAACAGTCCCAAAGTTTGCTCCAGGGAACCCTGTCAAACGCCTTTTCCAGATCTATGAAACAAAGATGGATCTCACTCTTATACTCAAGGGCCTTTTCACTCAGCTGTCTGAGTGTGAAGATTAGGTCTTGAGTACTTCGGTTTGCTCAGAATCCGCACTGGACCTCATCCAATTGTGGCTCAGCTAGGCGTCGGAGTCTCTGCTCTAGGATTCTAGAGTAGATTTTACCAGGGACACTGAGAAGGGATATGCCTCTATGGTTTCCACATTGTCGATTGTCACCCTTTTTGAAAATTGGTGTTATGATGGCAATCTCCCAATCCTTTGGTATGGTCTTGTTGCACCATGCTGCCTGTAGGACCTTTAAGAGTAATAGGTCGCCTGATGCTCCCATGTACTTAACCATTTCTGGTGTTATACCATCATGCCCTGCTGCTTTGCCCATCTTGATTTTCTCTAGTGCTGCCCTCAGTTCTTCCATCTTTATGTCATCTTCACCATCATTGGTTTCCTCTTCTGTGTCAGTGGTTATCATTTCTGATGCTTCATCATGCTCACCATCCAGGAGTTCTGAGAAATATTCTTTCCATCTTTCCATTACTTCCTTCGGGGCAGTAAGCAATTTGCCTTGCTTGTCTTTTATAAATTTGAGAGGGCATTGTTTTTCTTTCCTCATGTTCTTTAGGGTCTTAAGAACAATTTCTGGTTTTCTTGTGCATCTTTTTCTAGCTTTTCTCCAAATTCTTCCCAGGACTTCTGTTTTGCTGCTAGCACTTTGTTCTTTGCTTCTGTTCTGAGTGTCACATATTCTCTATATTTGTCCATTTGTCCTGTTGTGTTTTTAGCTCCTAAGTATTGTTTCCATGCCATTTTCTTCTCTCTTATTTTCTCTTTGACTTCCTCTGTCCACCAAGGTGTCCTCTTTCTCTGGTTCCCAAGTCGGACTTCACCGCATGCTTCTGCAGCAGCTGTCTTTATGATATCCTTGAATTTATTCCAGAGGGTTTCCAAGTCATCAGGTCGTTCTTCTGTGTTGCTCACTGCTGTAGCAATAAGCCCCTGATATCTGGTCTTAATTTTTGGCTCTCTCAGCTTGTAGGTCCTAATGCTCATTTCTCCTGCTCGTTTACTTGGTTTCTTGCGTGATGTTGGGCAGTTCCTAGGCTGAGCAACTCTTTCAGTTGTTCGTTTGATTGTTAGCAGGTAGTGATCACTTCCAATCTCTGGCCCCCTCCAGACTCTTGCATCTCGGACATATCTGAATGAGCTTCTCCGAACAATGGCATAGTCGATCACTGACTTCTCATTCTTGGTTGGTTCACATCTAGTGTATGCATGTATGCGCTTATGGGGGAACTTTGTGTTTGTAATGATCAGATTCTGCTCACTGCAGAATCTAAGGAGTCGCTTTCCATTGTCATTGAGAGTATCTTCTCCATATCTTCCGATAACTCCACCCCATCTAGCATGGTCATTTCCAACTCTGGCATTAAAATCTCCGAGCATAATAACTTCATCTAGGCAGTCATCCACTGTCCTTTGAAGCAGCTCGAAGAATTCCTCCTTGACCTCTGCTCTCTCATCCTCATTTGGCCCATACACTATGACCAGGTTGACTATGGTTTCTCCTTCTTTTAGTTTTACAACCATAATGCGCTCCGAGACAAAGTTCCATCCCTTGATACTATCTTTTTGATTTTGGGCCACAATGCAACCCACGCCCCCTTTAGCTCTTTCAGATATGGGTACACCACTGTAGAGCAACGTGTTGCCATCGAGATCCATGACTCCTTGTCCTTTTTTCTTCGTTTCCGTTATAGCCAGGATTTCTAGTTTTGCTTTCCTCATCTCTTCCACCAGCTCCTCTTCCTTCCCATTTATACTTCTTGTGTTCCAAGTTCCATAAGTCGTAGTCCGTAGTCCATTCCAGTTCGTCGCCTTTAGAATCAGTCCGGTTTTCTCTCTTGTAGTTCGCGTAATCATGATTTAAAGCAAACAGGTGATTGGCCTGTTGTGCCTTTGCATGGTGGAGGGGCTGCCTCCTTACGGCCTCCATGCAGGCCACCCTCCTCCTTTTTCATCCGGGCTTGGGACCGGCATTGGCGGAGTTCAAGAACTAAATACTGAGCATTAATAAAATTTATTGTAACATAATTATTTACCAGATATAAAAAAAAATATCAAGACATCTCAGTTCACTGCTTATATTCAGACGATGGCTGCAGTTGCGTAAAAACAAGAAAAACCTGTGCATGTACCATAACTTCATAAGACAGTTCCTTCAGCCGTGTATTACAAACATATTATCTGGCAAAGTTAGCACACAGAGAATTTTGTTAAAATTAAAAAAAAAAAAAACATCTTGAAGATAAATATTTACTTACTCCAGCTAAAGCTACTGCTGCTGCTTGTGCTGCAACATTCGTTCCCTTTTTGGCATTCCGGAAACCTACAGTGCCCTGCACACAGAAAAATAAATTACATCAGAATGCCTTACATAATAACAAATATAACCAACATTATTAAAATATGCAACTTACTTACTTAGTCGTTCCCCTTCTACCGTGAGGTGTAGAGGTTTGGAAGAGAGAGCGCCAGACTATTCTATCGGCTGTCTTCTTCCTGGCCTGGTTCCATTCTAGTCCTCGGTCCTTCAAAGATTGTCTAATGTTGTCCTCCCAGCGGACTCTGGGTCATCCTGGAGGTCTGGATCCCTGGCTCTTTGTTTCCCATGCTTGTCGTGGTAGCCGATCTTCTCCCATTCTGCAGACATGGCCAAACCATCTTAGTTGGGACTGTTCTATTTGGGTTTGCAGCGGGTGGGATTTTAGGCCTTGACGTATCGTCTGGTTGCGGACCATGTCTCTTCTTGTTACTTCAACCACCTTCCTCAGATACCTCATTTCTGAGGTTTGGATCTGGCTTTTGTGGGTTGTAGTCATTGCCCATGACTCGCATCAATATGTCAAGACTGGGACATTGGTGGAGCGGTATACAGCCATCTTCGTTTTCTTACCAACCTCTCTCTTGCTGAGGAATACTCGATTTATGGCCTGAAAAAGTCTACCAGCCACTGCTTTTCGAGTGGCCAACTCTTCTTTGATGCCTCCCTTTTGGTCTATAATAGCTCCGAGATATTTAAAGTGGTCGACCTGCTCCAAGACCTGTTCTCCCAACTTAATCTGATGTTTTCTTTCTTCTCGTGATATCACCATGGATTTTGTTTTAGAGCTGCTTATGACCATCCCTCTCTTCTCCAGCAATATATTTTAAACTTTAATTTAAAATATGCAACGCTAACATTTATATTTAAAAAAAAAAGAAAAAAAGAAAGGTTCTTTCAAAGTTCTTTTAATCAAGGGCTCAACATATCCATTATGATTTTCATATAAAGAGGACCTGGCGAGAACATTTGAAGGAGTGTTGTCGACCAGGGATTGGCGGCTCCTGAGCCGACCCAGCTGCAATGGGTACCTCCGAAATCGGAGAGTATTTGCCTGAATGGCGAGGGACACCTGTCTCTGTACAAGTAAAAAGGGATACTCATGTAAAATCAATGTCAGGTTAGACATAGTAATAACCTGAGATTTCGCCTCGAGTATTAGCGGGCGTACGCAAAAAAAAAAAAAAAAAAAAAAAAAAAAAAAAAAAAAAAATATAAAGAGGGAAAAATGACTTATCATGACAAAATAAAGATCAATATGGCATATCAGCATTCCTCTTTTAATATTAAGAACAGATGTGAAACCAGACTGGATTGCAAATTGGAGGGGAAAAAAATGAACATTAGTTATGACCAGTGCTGTGATCAGTTATCTCAAATACTGTTACCATTTGTAACTATGTTTCTTTCTCTCTTGCTCTGAAAGTGTGAGTTGTGCCCCTTAAATTCTGATAACCCACTTCCTGCAACAAATGCTTGTAGTTATATCTATTCTCACAGAATTAGCGTGACCATTCTAACACTTCTATGAACATTAATGTTTTGTAGTTCTGAGCATGAACCAAGCAGAAATGTGTAACAGAGCAGGTAAGAAAACAGAAATGGAAAGGGAACAGACATCCACCTGGAAAATTTACCTGTAGTATACCTAAACAGACAATAGGATGGAAACCACAGGCAAAGAGGATCACATAAAGAAAAGACTCTATGGCACAAATGATGGATATTCCTTGAGAAAGTTTCAGACGGTGGCAGACAGATGAGATGAAATGTGGATCATAATTAGTATATGCTACTCAAGGGCATTGAACGACATTTTGAAATTATTCAGTGGTAAGCAGAAAGTTTTCCAGAGTAATATTAGGTGGCAAATGCAAGACAGTTTAAATCACATAAAAGTAAACAGTTGTGCCATAACTGGGAGAAGGGTAACTAAGACATCTGCCCTGGGCCACACTTCTGGCAGTGGCAAAATAGATAAAGGTAGTCCCATAGCAGATACTGCCCTGCGGGAGTGAAGTGTTACAGACTTCACTATGCTAGGTCTAGCATAGAGAGATGGGGTGACCAGTCACTTCATTGCCGCCTTTGCCTTCCTTAATTCGAGAGCAAAGTCAGGCACCCATTTACAGCTGGGTTAGAGATACAGTACAACATCTGTTAAGGTATAACTAAACAACTAACAATAAAAGGAAAATACTCACTCCACTTTGAATTGCAACTAGCTTACCTGTAGAAAGAATTTTCAAAAGCATACAAGTTAACTAACAGCTGCAACATTTAGATACATAACCTCCATACTCTTATAATGAATGAATGGCATTAGAAACATTTAAAAAGTTAATAAGTTGCTGTACTGATAAATCAGATTGTTTAGAAATGGCGTGGGGTGGGGGCAGGAACGAAGAGGTGAGACTCATAACAAAGATTTATGGTATCAACTGAAGATTTCTGCATATGCTGGCTATGGCTGTGATGCATGCTGGGAAAGAAAAACTACACAGTGTATAATGAGATTTTCAATGCACCTGCTGTGCATGAAATCTCCATTTGATAATGCCTCTTCGTATTTTCTTCTTATCCTTTTTTTTCTTTATGCAGCACAGAGCCACTACTTCATCTTGTCCCCTAGCGGTAAGCCTGCATCAAAACATTAATGTGCTCTTGCAGCAGTAGTTTTTGTGGCAACCTGTTTTACATGATGAGGCAGGGCCACCCTCCCCCATTTATACACCCCTGTTCACAAAGTTCCGGGACTCATTTTTTAAAATTCTAATAAGTAGACTTACATACTATTTGGTTCTATCTCCTTCAAAGTAGTTCCCTTGTGAGTGTACACACTTATTCCAACGTTCCTGCCACTGAAGGAAGCACCTCTGGTAGTCACTTTGCGGAATAGCCCTCATCTGTCTCGTTGCGTTGGCTTGAATCTGCTCAATGTCATCGAATCTACGACCTTTCATTGTTTTCTTAAGTTGCGGGAACAAGAAAAAGTCACACGGAGCAAGATCGGGTGAGTATGGAGGATGCGGGAGCAATGGAATGTTGTGTTTTGTCAAAAATGCGTTTGTGGTGACAGACCTGTGTGCAGGTGCATTGTCATGATGAACACGCCAATTGCCTGTGCGCCACTTCTCAGGGCGATGTCTGCGCACAGCGTTGCAGAGGCATTGCAGGACTGTTTTGTAGAATTCAGCATTGACACTCTGTCCTATAGGGACGTATTCATGATGCACCAGGCCATCAATGTCGAAAAACGCTACTAACATGGTCTTGACATTGGACTTGACCTGTCGTGCCTTCTTTGGCCGAGGAGATGATTGCGTTTGCCACTGGGAGGACATTTGCTTTGTTTCCGGGTCATATCCGTACACCCAGCTTTCATCACCAGTTATTATTGAGGACATGAAATTTGCGTCGTTTTTTGCTATCTCAAGGAGGTCAGTGCAAATGGACAACCGATCGTCCTTCTGGTCCTCAGTCAGGTGGCGTGGCACGAGTTTTGCTGACACCTGTCTCATGTGCAAATCTTCAGTTACGATTTTATGGCACGTACCAATTGATATTCCAACATCATCAGCAACCTCTCTGATAGTCAGACGTCGGTCAGCACGTATCATTTCTTGCACACGTGCAACGAACTCGTCGGTGTGGGAGATGGAGTGTCTCCCTTGACGGGGGCCATCTTCAAAGGATCGGAGTCCACTTTTGAAACGGGAATACCACTCAAATGTTTTAGATCTACTTAAACAGGACTCTCCGAAAGCTGTTTGCAACATTTCGAGAGTTTCGGAACCAGTTTTTCCTAGACGAAAACAGAAATCAATACACACACGTTGTTGAATTTTGCTGTCCATTTTTGAAACGTGACGAGCACTATTACGTCACATCCGCTTATACACTACCACACAGTGCATGTGCGAAATTACAAACTTCAGGTTTGGTACATATAGTGGCACGTGGTTGACACGTGCACTGTGTTAATATCACCTAGCTCCTTATAACGGTTTTCCGGATAAAAAATGAGTCCCGGAACTTTGTGAACAGGGTGGTATTAGTGGCTTCTTACAACATGCCTGAGGATGCAATTGCCTTATTAATTCTTTGTCTCCTCAGAGACCCTTGGGAGCTACAGGAGGCCTCATCATATTTACCAGATTTATTTCACTACATTTTCCAAACATATTCATTCTTCAGCAGAGAATCTTACACACCACCAGTAGTGTGTGTACCAGGAGTTGTGAATGCACTGTACTAATGCAGTACAGTCAGCTACACCACTGTCATGTCACAAGCTTTCTAATTCATTATCAGCTTCTATCAAATATACAATCCAGCAAAAAAATGCAGCTGAGATAATGGCGTTGTTGATAATTTTGTCAGATCAGATGCCATCTTCACAAAGAAGGTCGGCTGCAATGGATCTGTCCCTTGTCTTGATAGTACACACTGATACTCTTTCCTGTCCATCTCTTGGTGTTATTTTCCCACTATTTTAGCACAGTTTTCATCTAGAACATTTTTCTTCAACTCTTCCTTCCATTATGGTTTTCATTCATTCATTCATAACCCTCCACTCCCAAAGGAGCATAGGCCTTCAACAAACACATGCCAAGTCCTCTTGTCACGTGCCATCATCTCAAGTTCTTTCCACGTTCTCCTTATCATTTTCACCTCTGTCTCCAGCTCTCTTCTCCATGTGCTTCTTGGTCTACCTCTGCTTTTCTTGCCCTGGGGGTTCCAGAACAAGGACTGCCTTGTAATGCTATCAACAGGTTTTCCCCAGTGTGTGTTCTATCCATCGCCATCGTCTTCTTCTCATCTCTTGTTCCACTGGCACTTGTCTAGTTCTTGACATCAGTTCCATGTTGGTAACCTTGTCATACCATTTTAATCCCTCTATTCTATGCAAGCACCCATTTATGAAAGTCTGTAGCTTTTTGGTAGTTGTCTTTGTTGTTCTCCATGTCTCAGAGCCATACAATAGGACTGACTTCACATTTGAGTTGAAGATTCTTATTTTCGTGTTGGATCCGATGTCTCTTGATCTCCATATATTTCCCAATGCAATGAAAGCTCCTCTTGCTTGTTGTATTCTTATTTTGTTATCACTGTCTGTCCCTCCAACTTAGTCTATATTGCTGCCAAGATATGTGTACGATTCTACATCTTGTATTGGTGCTTCTTCAAGTTCAACCCTGTTATCATTACTTGCATTTATTCTCATTATCTTTGTCTTTTCCCTGTGTATTTTCAGACCCAATTGCTGTGACCTCTCATCGAGTGTTTTCAATTTGTCCTGCATCTGATTACGGTTATGGGACAGAAGAGCTAAGTCATGGTTTTCAGCAAAGTATTATATCTTTTTATATATATATAAATATTTTAACTGTCTTTAAAGCGATGCTTGCATAGAATACAAGGGATTTAAGTGATATAACAAGATCACTAATATAGAACTGATGACAAGAACCAGACAAGTGACAGTGGATCAACAGTTGAGAAGAAGATGCTGGAGATGGATAGGACGCACCTGACAAAACCTGTTGATAGCATTACAAGGCAGTCCTTCTTCTGGAGTCCCCAGGGTAAGAGAGGTAGAGGAAGACCAAAGAACACAGAGAAGAGAACTGGAAACAGGGATGAAGAAGACAAGGAAAGACCTTGACCTGATGGCCCGGGAAAGACGGCATAAATTTGTTGAAGGCTCATGTTCCTTTGGGAGAAATTTGATCTCACTCATTATTTCTCTTGTTATTTCTAGCTCTTTATTCATTTTCTTATCTTTCCATGAGATGTGCCCCATTCTTGTATATCTTGACATCTCAAGGGCCTCAGTTCTTCCTTCTGACAGCTTGTTTAAGTTTCTACACCATACAGAATTTAAGAGTATATACATCACATCTGATTACTCTCATACTTAATTTGTGAGTTATTAGTGTGATAATAAAGTAAAGTCAACTACACAGTGTGAAGTCAACAATTCTATCAACCAATTATTAGCTTCGACCAAATATACGAACCAGCAGCATCTGTTGCTGAGATTATGGTATTATTGCTTGTTGCCTTGATATGGATGATGGGCAGATCTGTATATTTAATTCCATCAAAAACTTGAGAATGCGTTTCTAATGTTGGGAATGACGTGCTCCTGTGTAGAGACAAATAAAAGAAATGCGCATGTGTTAAATAAAAAAAAAAACCAATATGCAACTGCTTCTTTTCTTCTGTTCCTCTAACTCTTTGTGGAGCTTAAGGCAGGAAATAAAATGTCCATTTCCTTGTTTTTCCAGTAAGGCGTATCTGTGATGACAGCTGGTTATCTACATTTATGTATTCTCAAAATAAGCTAAAGATAGGAACTACAGATGAGTGTAGCTGTGGCACAACCGATAAAATGACTGCTGAATATCTGCTTCAAAGATACCCAGCATATGAGGAACAGAGAAATCACATATGGCCGTCCAAGTACCATTCCTGGAAAAACTCAATGAAGATACAGTCTCAAGCTGACCACTGCTTTCTTTGAAAAAATTCACATTGACGTCTGAGAGTGTACGAAGAAGAAAATCTGCCATAATAATTGATATGTTCTCTTTCAGATTTTACCAACGGTGCTGATATAAATATATATATTAAAGATAATCTGCAACATCCGCTTGTGCTTTTGTTAAGCTCTGAAGGATGAATCGGAATATGCACAGGACATGAAAACTTGTATAAATTAGTTGAAGGCCTGTGGTCCACAAGACGTTTAAGGGTAATGATGATGTAATAAATCAGTGCTTAATCAAAGAAGTTACTGAAAAATTTAATGTTTCAAGGAAAAATCAATATATATGGTTGATACAGGTTAAGGAAGAAATCAATGAACATTAAAATAATGACCATAAAACTTACGTCAATGTTTGGTCATAAGGAAGTATGATGTTGTCCTTTCCTTCTAAACCCTTTTCCATTGGTGACGCTTGCCGAACTGAATCACTTTCCCGATCAAATCTTTTATAGCCAGAAAATACACATGCTGATGTTGCTGTTCAGGTAAAAAGAAAAAAATTAATAAATAATTAACCTAGGGTATTTAAATAATCATGCTAAATTCAACATAAGAAGCAGGAAAAACAAAAATACTCCTGCGTTTGTCTCGGTATATGGTATGCAAGGACAGAGATGGTAGACTTCCAGGACAGACTTCCCACATTTAAAAAAGAAAAAAAAAAAAGCTAAGAAGAGATATCCATATATTAATGGGAGTTAGAAATGCAGTGATGCCTGTAAAGAACCATAATATATACATAAAGATATATGGATTTCATTTAAATATACATTTGTGAAGAATATGATGAAAAACGTATTAATGATAACTGACCACCCACATTTATTCAATGCAATACAGGTCCGTAACCCGTTATCTGAAAAGCTTCTACACAAGTATGTTTCGGAAAGAGGGATTTAAACAATTTCAGATGTCGCCCAACTCGAGATAAAAAAAAATGGCCAAACTTGAGATCCGTAACATTTCCTACGGATGTATGGCCTCAATGTCTGCCACATTATTTTTTTTAAGCACGAAAAAGAATTAGGGTACTATTTTTCTGCCTCTACATCCTAAGCCTAGGCCCTAATTCTAATGCTAAACAGCCAACCACAAACCTGTTTCCTGCATTTAGTTTTCTCGTAAATAATAAACGGCTACAAATCTCAGAACAATGACCGCTAATGCTAATATTCACCCCATAACTCTTACCCTGTTTTGAGCGTTTTCAAATATAATTACTGACATACAACAGAAAACTGGGGATTTTTCGAATTTCATATATCGCCCAACTCAAGATCAAAAAGTAGCACAACTCATGATCTAAAAGTAGCCCAGCTAAAGATTCATAGAACTATGGTACTGTTTCTGTCTCTGCATCCTAAGCATAGGGTGAAATCCAAATGCTGTGCGCTTACCGTCACCCTACATCCAGCATTTAGATTTCTTGTAAATAACAAGGAGCTAAAAGTCTAGGAAGAATGACCGCTAACACTTATATTAACCGTAATTTTTTGTATGGTTTTGAGTGTTTAAAAAAATAATTACTGACACACTGTAAACTGGAGATTTTGTGAATTTCAGATGTCAACCAACTCAAGATAGAAAAGTTGTCCAACTCGAGATCCATAAATTTCCTGATGTTGTTGTGAAACTCTAGCATCTACACCAAGTTGTCTAATGTACTTAGCTAGCATAGTAGTTTAAAGCATACAGGCCGGAAACATGATGAAACGGACCCTTGCACATGGATTGGTCATTTTGTAAATGACAGACGCTAACGAAAATACATATTTATTATTTTTTTTTATAGCACTGTATTATGATAGTGAATCTTCCTCTCAATCTTGCTCTTATCAATCTATTGTTGATTGGCTTCCATTCCAATAATGCTCTTTCTATGCCCTTCTTCAGGATAATGGCTATACTTTCACTGTGTTGGCCATCCTCTCTTCCGGAGTAAAGTACTGTTTCCCCTGTTGTTGTTTTTACTCTTCCTGCCCCCTGCCCATTTACTCTCACTTATTCCAAGTATGCTAAGTCTGTAGTTTTTCATTTCCATTATAACCTGTTTCCGTTTCCCTGTCTTGTTCATCGTACTTAACATTCCAAAATCCACTTCTGGTTTCTTGTTTAGTGGTCAGGTTGTCCGTTTTGATGTCAGTGGCTTCCTTTTGGCTTTCACCAGTGGCAGTCATATAAGCCTCAGACTCCGGATGTCCGTCCCGCAGCAAAGCCTGTTCATTTGTTTCTGTTTCCCATAACGATTGTGATTTTTACATGGACAGGGGTGTCAACCCTGTGCTAAAACCCCCAACCTGGAGGACCAGAGAACCAGCTTTTGTCTGACCCCTACCCGTGCAGACCTGTCCAGCTTGGTGGAACCTGTCAGAGTAAAACTCCCGCTCGCAATGCTCTGGGGGTTGTCAGGGTAAGCAAGTCACCATGCCGCTACAAGTTATAGGTACTTGATGGCAGAAAGTAGACTAACACCAAACAAATAACATGCTGAAAGAACTGTTGTCATTTTAAGGAAGTTTGAGCAAAAGTGGTTTTCTTGGCTTTTGTTTTAGGTCTTATTGCTAAAACCTGCTTGTGAGTATTTTTACAACTCACAGCTGAAGAACCTAAATGTAGACATAGACTGAATGAATACACATATGAATAAACAACAGGCTAGTGTCAACATCACCTGTCACAGCTACAGAAGAAAAAAATAAGACATATTTTTGTACTATACAGTCTACTCTAGGGCATCTGACAAGGTGAAATATGCAAAAAAGTATCAAAACAACGAAAATAAATACCTAAGAATAATAAAGATCATGTACTGGCAACAAACAGAAACTGTAAGAATTGGCAGCCAAATAGGAATGTTTCAGCAGATAAAATAGGGTGTTAGGCAAGGATATGTAATGTTATGTCATCTATTCAATCTGTACAGTATGTGTAAATAATAAAGCCAGCTGCTGTAATACTGGAAGATCCATTTTGCACAAGCACGATTGCCATATAGGCCTACTATTATTTGTGCTAATGGGTTTTATTTAAGTGTTATTCTCATGCGTAAGGTGGACCAAGCTCTCATTTCTTGAATTAATCCAGGTTATGGCTGTAAGTGCTTTTAGTCACAGTTTTGAGTTTGCATTTTTTTTGCTGAGGTTGGAGTGCAATGGACAAAAGTCTGTAGGCCTACATGATTTCCGTATGGCCAAAGATTTTATTAAAAGCAAGAGGAGCTTTCATTGCATTGGGAAACATATGGAGAACAAGAGAAATCAAGTCCAACACTAAAATAAGAATCTTCAACTCAAATGTCAAGTCAGTCCTAATTGTATGGCTCCGAGACATGGAGAGCAACAAAAGCAACAACCAAAAAGCTACAGACTTTTATAAACGGGTGCTTGTGTAGAATAGAAGGACTGAAATAGTATGATAAAGTCACAAATGTGGAATTGATGACAAGAACCAGACATGTGCCAGTGGAACTAGAGTTGAGAAGAAGACGCTGGCGATGGATAGGACACACATTGACTAAACCTGTTGATAGCATTACAAGGTAGTCCTTGTTCTGGAATCCACAGGGAAAGAGAGGCAGAAGTAGACCAAAAAACACATGGAGAAGAGAAGTAGATACACAGGTGAAAATGATGAGGAAAACATGGAAAGAACTTGAGTGGATAGCACAGGAAAGAAAACTTGGCATGTGAAGGCCTATGCCCCTTGGGAAGCTAAAGGGTATTGATTGATAGGTTTGATTATGGATTGCAATTAAAGTCCAAAGTGTAAGAGAATCATGTGTCAGGTTGAAAAGAAGAATGCCAGTAATGGCTTCATGCAGTACGCCATTTACCAAGGATGTGGACACTCAGCAGTAACGGTAAGTTTGCATGTTGTTTCATAAAATGTTCGACATGACTATTTGTTGGACAAGAGCTAAAACTGTTTTACTTGAGAACTACGCTTTGTGTGTGTGTGTTTATTTGATGTATGGTGTGGCTCTAGTTGGTCTAGACATCAGATGTCATATTTAGCTCTTCCCGAGTTCATACTTTCCTTAGCGCACATGTCTCTAGAGCAAATATGGCTTCTAGGTGGTTATACATGTGATGTCACTTACTTGATCAGACACCCACAACTGAGTAGACATAAAGTAATCAATGCATTCAATCCAACTCGAATAAGCAGTCTGAACTCTGGTAAACGGTTCTGCACATTTATTACAGTAATACGATGAATATGCATGTTAGTGAATAGATGCACAAATCAGTTATAGGCACATAACTTCTATTCAGGCTTCATTTCTAGCACGATCAAAACCGGCCCATTTTCAACATGGCCTTTAAACATGTACAGTCAGGTCACTACTGACTTAACTCTTTGACTCCATAATTATTTTCCACCCTGTGCCATAATTATTTTTTGAAGAATTCTAAATGGTGAAGTGTACTGTCTTTTAGTGTAAATTTTATGTTAATCTTTTTTTGTGAACATGTACTTATTATATACCAAACTGTAGGGAAATGGATAGAGAATTAAAATATATAAAGTCTTTGGTAGTATTAACACAAGTGTGTTCAGTATACTTAAAACATTTTGCATGTAAAATTGAAAAACACTAACAAGTTAACTGTAGAATACGATCTTACCAAAGACAAATTACTGTTGTAGACAATAAAACTTTCTTTTTAGTCTTCAAACATCAAGCTAATCCATATACAAAGTAAAAAAAAACATTGCTTATGGCCACAATTTTTACTGTGGTCCATTGTAAGAAAAAATAAATTATGCAATCGTGCATTACGTAATTTTCAAACAAATAAAAAAGAATAACGTCATATAAAAACTTTTTTACACTTGTTTAATGTTTTAATAGTATCCCTAGCTTCATCTTCTATTTAGGACTAGTGATTAGATGTTACGGTAGGTCTAGTTTTGTTGCTTTTTGATCGGCCAGAATATGACTACGCCCACTCATCAACTAAATCTAATGTGTCTAGCTTTTCTGCACCGGTTCCATATTTTGACAACAAACTGTGACTATCAAACAATCATCATCAATGTCAGCAATGTTTCAAAGTAGTTTGACACATTTATTTGCTTAGGAGACTTAGAAAAATGTAAATATAAAGCGTGACATATTTCTCTAGCATTAACAACGAAAAATGCAAACACGCGAATCGTCACACAAATTGTGATAATAACATCAAAACACGCACATGTGCTGCTTAACTACAGTCAAATTAGTTGTTTAAATAGTAGCGGAAGTCATTCTACGAGTTTTAAAATATGAACTGCATTAAACGAACAATTTTTGGGGTTTATTCATGATTCATAAAAACAACGCTCTGAGCGTTGCGCTGGCACGGTGCGTTGAATTTTGGAACGCTCAGAGCGTTGGATTGGAGTCAAAGGGTTAAACCGACTAGTTATCCCTCTAGTCACGAATGCATAACTTTGCCACACAGGCAAACACAGAGAACTGCCGTTCTCTCACAGTACATATATCAATTTGCCTCCACAGCAAACCCAGAGAACATCCAGTTCTTTCACAGTACCTACAAGATCCTGCCTATAAAGGCTTACACAAATCTTCATAGCTCCGGAACTGAAACACAGCCATCCTGGCTAAACTCATAGGCCACACTCCCCAATATCTCTCCTTTATATACACATCTCTTTTTCCTGCCATTTTACACATGTCTCTTTTTCAACATTTTACATATGTCTCTCTTTTCCACCTAAACAATTGGAAAAACCCAAGGATCACAGCACACATTCCTTATTATTTTCTGATTTTATGGGAGAGTGCTGCGGTTGGGAGTGCGCTGCAGTCAAGTCGCAACCATGATCACTGAATATAATCTCCTCTCCACCGCACCGCTGCTCCTAACAGACATCGTTATTTGTGTAGGAAATATTTGTCTGTATTTGTATCATAAGATTATTCATTCATAACCCTCCACTCCCAAAGGAGCCTAGGCCTTCAACAAACACATGCCAAGTCCTCCTGTCACGTGCCATCATCTCAAGTTCTTTCCACGTTCTCATCATTTTCACCTCTGTTTCCAGCTCTCTTCTCCATGTGCTTCTTGGTCTACCTCTGTCTCTATTGCCCTAGGGGGTTCCAGAACAAGGACTGCCTTGTAATGCTATCAACAGGTTTCCTCAGTGTGTGTCCCATCCATCGCCATCGTCTTCTTCTCATCTCTTGTTCCTCTGGCACTTGTCTGGTTCTTGTCATCAGTTCCAAGTTGGTAACCTTGTCATACCATTTTAATCCTTCTATTCTACACAAGCACCCATTTATGAAAGTCTGTAGCTTTTTGGTTGTTGTCTTTGTTGTTCTCCATGTCTCAGAGCCATACAATAGGACTGACTTCACATTTGAGTTGAAGATTCTTATTTTCGTGTTGGATCCGATTTCTCTTGATCTCCATATATTTCTCAATGCAATGAAAGCTCCTCTTGCGTTTTGTATTCTTATTTTGATATCACTGTCTGTCCCTCCAACTTTGTCTATATTGCTGCCAAGATATGTGTACGATTCTTCATCTTGTATTGGTGTTTCTTCAAGTTTAACCTTGTTATCATTACCTGCATTTATTCTCATTATTTTTGTCTTTTCCCTGTGTATTTTCAGACCCAATTGCTGGGACCTCTCATCGAGTGTTTTTAATTTGTCCTGCATCTGATTACGGTTTTGGGACAGAAGAGCCAAGTCATCAGCAAAATCCAGATCATCCAACTGCTTAGTCAGAGTCCACTGGATACCATTTCTGTGTTCTGTGTGTTGTCGATGTTCTCATACCCAGTCTATTGCTAGTAAGAAAAGAAATGGAGACAAGAGGCATCCCTGTCACACTCCCGTTCTTATCCCAAATGGTTCTGTAAGCTGTCCTTCATGAAGAACTCTGCATGTCATGTCTTCCTATGTTTTCTTTATTAAATTAATGATCTTCAGGGGAACTCCATAATGCCTCATCAATTTCCAAAGTGATTATCTGTCTACACTATCAAATGCCTTTTCGTAGTCCACAAATCCGATGTATAGTGGTGAATTCCATTCCAGACTTTGTTCAACTATTATTCTCAAAGTAGCTATCTGGTCTGTACAGGATCTGTTTTGTCAAAAACCTTCTTGTTCATCTCTCAGTTTCTTGTCTATGGACTCTTTTAATCTCTCAAGGATAATCCTGTTTAATACTTTTCCTGGCACTGATAGTAACATTATTCCTCTATAATTTGTGCACTCTTGTAAATTTCCCTTCTTAGGCAACTTAACCAGATATCCTTCCTTCCATTCTGCTGGTATCTCTTCCATTTTCCCAGACTTTACCAAGTAATTTATATAACATCTCTGTAGCCATGTCGATATCTGCTTTGATGGCCTCTGCTGGAATGCCATCAGGTCCAGACGCTTTTCCATCTCTGAGAAGCTTTATGGCTTTCTTTATTTCTTCCTTCGTTAGTCTTTCACCGTTAATTTGTAGCTCTTCTTCTGCTGGCTGGATGTCTGGGGGGTTTTGTGGAGCTGGTCTATTGAGAAGGTTCTCAAAATATTCCATCCACCTCTTCATTTGCTCTTGTATATTGCTGAGCAGTTTTCCATTCTTGTCTTTTATGAGGCAACTTGTTTGCTTGTATTTCCCTGTTAGCTTCTTTGTGCTGTTATACAGTTCTCTCATATTTCCTTTGGCTGCAGCATCTTCTGCCTCTCTTGCCAACTCCTCAATATACTTCCTCTTGTCTCTTTTGATACTTCTTTGTTTACTTCTGTGTATGCTTCTTGAGCCCTAGCTTTGGAACTTCTGGTGTTGCTTGTGTTTAAATCTGCTTTCTTGTTTTTTCTGTCTTTTATCTTGTTGATGGTTTCTGTTGTTATCCATGCTTTTTGTAGTCGTTCCGTTTTCCCCAGTATTTCTTCACATGTCTCATTCCATACAGTTTTGATTTGCTGCCTATAGTCTTCTGTATTCTCTACATCTTCCAGCTGTTGGAGCACCTGGAATTTGTTGGATATTGTGACCGTAAATTTGTCTCTTGTTTCTTGATTTCTTAGATGTCCTACATTAAATTGTTGTCTATAATTTTGGATTGTTGCATATCTCTTGAGTTTCATTTTTACTTTGGCTATCAGAAGGTGGTGATCTGATGCCACATCTGCTCCTCTGTATACCTTTACATCCTGCAATGATGATCTAAACTTCTTGTTTATGCATATATGATCAATCTGATTTTCTGTTCTATGGTCTGGTGATATCCATGTTGCCTTGTGTATTCTCTTATGTGGGAACATGCTTCCTCCTATGGCCAGTTGATTTAAAGCACAGAAGTTTGAGAATAGTTCCCCA
Source organism: Oreohelix idahoensis (assembly GCA_024509875.1). Classification (NCBI taxonomy): domain Eukaryota; kingdom Metazoa; phylum Mollusca; class Gastropoda; order Stylommatophora; family Oreohelicidae; genus Oreohelix; species Oreohelix idahoensis. The sequence goes on along the minus strand of JAMPIV010007790.1, from coordinate 179,469 downwards.
TTTTCATTCATTATTCCTAGCCCATGTTTTCCCATGACTTCAAGCTGGTGTTGACTGTACCTATCTTTGCATTCATGTTACCCATCAAAATTGTGATGTCTCTTCTGTTTACTTTTTCCATAATTTCCTGCAGTCTAGTATAAAATGCTTCTTTCACAGACTCTTCTTTGTCATTAGTTGGTGCATAACATTGGATGACATTTACATTTATTTTCTTTTTAGCTGTTTTAAAAGTAGCTATTATTATTCTGGGTCCAACGGCTTCCCCTTCAATGAGTGCTTTCTGTGCTTCTTTAGATAACATAAGAGCTACCCCTTCACTGTGGTGTGAACTTTCGTCTTCATGTCCTGAGGACAGCACTGATTCACCTGTGATGAGTTTCTTCTTGTCTACCCCCTTCCACTTTGTTTCACAGTCCCAGAACCTCGATTTTATATTCCCTCATTTCTGCTGCTACTTGTGCCACTTTCCCTTGTTCGTTTAATGTCCGAACATTCCAGGTGCCAAATCTGGAAGTTCTCCTAGAAGAAAGAAGGTTAGTCAGTAACACAGACTCCTTTCAGCTTTCTCTGTGTTGCATCATACGCCTCCCTGCGAGAGGACCATCCCCTGTCTGGGATGGCTGTGTTTTATTTTCCTTAATTGACGTCCATGTTTATTGAAGTTTTTTTGTGGTTTCAAGATTATGCATGATAGTTAATCTTCACTCTGATGTAGTAATCATAACAGCGTATCAGAAGTGATAAATGCAGATAAAAGAGTCTTACACACCTAAAACGTACCTCAGCTCGGCCAAATGTCTACAGATCCGGCAGCCAATTAAGTTAATACAGTTTAAATAACATTTCAGAGATGCAGTAGTAAGGGGCACTGCGTCTCTGAAGTGTTATTTAAGGCCATTTCGATGTAGGCTAACTATTTGTTAGATAAATAGACATTTGGGCGAAATGAGACATACAACCCATTTTCATTGTTTAGGTTTATTAAAAGTTTTTTTGCCACTCTTGTCGTCAAGCATCAAAGGAAGATGCATTGTCCATTCTTGTAGTCTACAAGGTGAGTCTCCTATGACTGCATCAGCCAATTGTTCTAAGATTTCATTAATAATATTGGCACAGTAGATATGTTCTACAAAATATTAAGTTGGTCACGCTGTGAGTGGTGACATTGAGATAATTTAAAACCCGTTTTGGTCATGTGACCTAGCAGGAAGTGCGCGCGAATTCAGGCGCTTAAAAAGTTGTTGAGTTTCTGGCCATCGACCAGGAGGGTCGTTTTTGAGGTTGTTCCCTGTCAGCATTTCGCTGGGATATTTGGATGCCATTATTGTTCATGGATAGTGCTTGTCATTTATTCATATGGTCAAGTTTAGTTTGCATATGTCTAGAACAGTGGTGTAGTTTCTAGCAGCATTTTTTCGTAATTCATTGATGAAAAGTCATTTGTAGTTAAGTATGGCTTTATTAGATTGCAGAACTTAGCCAGTGAGCGAAAGTCATTGTGTTGTTCACTCGGTATGACATACCCGCAGTTGTGATAATGGTAAATTGTGTTGTTGATTATTGCAAGTTATTTTGGCATCCATGTTGCATCGTGTTGCATATGTATTTCTAGCTGTGTGTGGCTACGTTGTGTGCATGATTATTTATTAAAGGGAACTTAGCCTGCTACAGGTGTTATGGTGAGTTTATGTCAGCTAGTCTTTGTTGTGGTCGTATTCTTAGATAACGAGTCTTGATATTGCTAGTATTATGATCCATATGCTGATGGTGATAAATCCACAATATTACTAGTCCTGACATCTGGAGGCGTCGTCCAATTTTGTGAGGTGAGCCTAAAGGCCGTGGGCCTGTATTTTGTAATATTTAATTCCCAGTTAGGCTGACATCTAGATGGCTCGTCTATTCTGAAAGCCGTGGGGCCTGTGGTTTTGTTCATTTTGTATAGGCCGCAGTGTCTATATTTTCTATATTAAGGCCAGAACGAATTATGCACACATAATGTTAGAAGGCTGTAGGCCACGGTGTGTTGGCGCCTTCATATTTACTGCTTAGCCACGGTAGTGAGTTATTTTCGGTCGTCCAGTGGCAAGTCAGTGTGTTTGTCAGTCTGTGGAGTGAACTGTTTACGGTCAGTTGACCTCGATTACAGTAACTGACCTAGTTTCTGCATCTCAGTGTAAGTTACTATTTTCAATCGGTAAATATGTTGCAGTTTTGTCGTCGATACTGTGGTGCTCAAGCAATTTTGTAATTGTTTGCTCTAGAGTTCCCAAGTATGATTGGAAATGTGTCAAAGTGTTAGCGTAGGATTACAGCTTGCTTCAGGCAGTACAGTTTGAGTTATTTCAAGGTTTACTTAGTCGTTTATTGACAGTGATCCAGGTGGAGCAGCGGAGATAGAGGGTTGAGTTTGGTATTAGGTGGGCTCTGGTGCCTGACTGTGTGTGTTGGCAGAGGAGATTATCTCGGGCTCTGGTGCCTGACTGTGTGTGTCGGCAGAGGAGATTAGTTCATCCTTATTTGGTGGTATAGGTAGTGTCTATATGTTGGCGGCATCCCAGGGTGTGTGAATATCTGCAGTAGTGCCATTTCACATACTGTTCTACCCACCTGGGAACGTTACCTATCCAGAGTTTTGCCAAGTGACGTCTGGTGCAAGTCGTGCTGATACCATTCCTCTGACGTGCCCTGCCTTTACTGATGTGCCCTGCCAGTGGGTGAATGCCAAAGAGGACTGAAGCTTGCTGACCTGAGTCTTTCGGTACTACTTTACCTTGAAGTCTGCTGGTTTCCTGATGCGGTATGATGACACGAACTGTGCCTATTTACGTATACCTCATAGACGTGTGAAACGAACTGCCCATTGAGACTGTTTGGATTATACAGTTGATGATCTATTTTGAACATTGCTGGGAAAGCATCGTGTACAACAGTGCAGTTGCCTGGATATTGCATGCAGTGCCGTGCCAAAAGACAGTATTGTTTATGTGGGCACACAGATTGAATTTCTGGACTTATATTTTTTTGATTGGATGTACAAGTGTGAGTGACGTTTGTGCTGTTTTCATTATTCATCATCAGTGCTGAGGAAGCTTCATGCTCAAGCGCCGTTGGATCTCCAGTTAAGTTTTGTTGTAATTTTTGTATGATATGTTGATATTGATGTTTCTTGTTTGTTTTTCCTCTAATTTCTAAATTTTCTTTTCTGTCTTCCTATCTGATTCTACTTATCATTTAGTTTGATCCTTTGAAATAGGATATGTCTGTTTCTTTGTTTGCTTTGTGAAGCCTGCTTCTTGGTTTGTTGTTGTTTTTCTTTCCTTGGGTTGTGTTCTTTTCCTTACTTTCTGGATATAATTTAGTTTCGATGTAGATATGTGAACAGTAGTTAGATTAGTATTTCTTAGTATTTGGAAGTATTTGTAGGATTTATTTGTTACGATATAGAATAATTTTGTTATAGTTTATTTAGTTTATTTTGACTGGAGTGGTTTAGTGGTACCCAGTGAAGGAGATAGCTTTCAGCACTTCATTGTTAACTGTAGTTGTTGTTAGTCTATTGTATCATATTATATTTGTTTGTTCAAGGGAGGAAGGGTGGTGAGTTTAATCCATTCTTGGCTTACTTGTGGGAAAAGATTGGATTAGACCGATTCTTTATAGGGTGTGGCTGTGTATGTTTTGTGGTGGAGTAAGGCAGATGGATTTCCTGCGACTGCCCTGCTTAACATTTCAAGCCCTGTTGGTGTTTGGCGTATTCGTGTAGTTTGTATTTACATTGTTGTGTACATTCAGTAATTCTTTTGTTGTGTTTAAGTGGTGTATTCTCGTGTTCCTTCTTGCTATCTTGTAAATACGTTTACAGGCATCCCTTGTTTTTGTTCGTGCGCAGTCACGCGTTGTATATATTAATCTACCTCTTCTCTTCTTGGTCTATCATCTTGTTCCTCGTGACTGGAATTTTGTTTTCGTGTGTGGTGTGTGCGTGTTTCTTTCATCTGTGCAGTGCTCATTTTGCCATAGAAAACACTTGCATAGCACAGAGTATTAACCCTCTATTGGGCCTTGTTGCCATTTGGCAACATACCGTTTAAAGTCATCTATTTCACTATCCGGCGTTCAAATTAATAATTTTTTTGTTTTATTATGTTCTAGAAACATTCCCAATTTTAAATTACCGGGTAACTCATTTGTCGGAGAAATACTTTTTTTTCACGCACTCTTTTGTCAAGGCATGGTAGCTGGTTTGCAAGATCGAATTGAGAGGTGAGTTTACTTCACATTATTTTTTAAAATTCCTTATGAAAACGGTGTATAAAAAAATATGTTGAGTAACTTAAACCACTTATCTTTGTAACAAATGCTTTAATAGTTATAAATAAATAAAATAAGTTACTCTTATTTTACATTTTAGGTATGTTGCCATTTGGCAACAAAAGTCGATTAAGGAATAAAAACCACTTCATGTTGCCAATTGGCAACAGTTGCTTTTTACCTAATAAATGATATTTAATGTTGTATTTCTCTGTAATCAACAACATTAGTATTTTATTCTCATTATAATTGATTAAACTTCATCATTTAAAAAAAAGTTGTTATTTGCAATTTTATGTATCCTAAAAAGGTCAATGTAAATAGTAGAATTACCAGTATAAATTACTAATAATATTGTAAATGAATAAAACATATTTACTTCATCTAGACTTGACTTTTAGAACTAAACTACACATGATAACCACTAAAATTGCCAGTAATCACAAAACATAATGTATCATCAGATGAGATTAAACAATTTTGTGATGAAAAACTTTTGAATTACAAAATGTATATGTTGTCATTTTTTTAAAATTTTTTTTTACAGTTAAACACAATGGATCCTCAAAAGTTTTACAGCCAAAAGACTACAATCTATAGACCAATACCTGAGGCTTCTAGCGATAGTGAGCTGTCAGACAGTGAGGCTGAAGACATCCTGGATAACACGTGGCAACCCGGCCCTTCCTCGGACACAACCGATTCAGGTTTGTTGAATTTAATTGATGTTTTTTTTTTTAATGTGGCCACTTTATTTCAGACTGCAGTTGTAGCCTTGCCCATCAGTGTACAACCTATGTACAGTTTCAGCCTAGTCCAACTGGTACTAAATATCGGCTGACGGAGACTTACTTGTGGAACGCTTTATACCATAATGTGGATTAGAATAATTTTTATCATTATTACTATTATCAGAATAATAATATGTACACCAGTATACCAATAAATGATTGTTTATGTTGCCAGATAATTAATATCTTTGTTTTCTTTTTTTTCAGAATCATCTGCATCAGAGCTGGAGGACACAGATGTAACCTTTGATCGTCGTCGGATGCTATGGAGACACCGTGAAGCGTCAGATGTATCTTCTGAAGCTCCGCCCTTCTCTGGTGATTCGGCACACGTATCAGTTACCTCAGAACCAATAGAATACTTCCGCAGATTCATTGATGATGATACAATGGCACATATGGTCACTGAATCAAACAAGTACAGCATCCAGAAAAACATCATGAAGCCTCTCAGATTGAGCCAGCCAGAACTGGAACAGTTTTTTGGAATTGCGTTTATGATGAGTATTGTTAGAATGCCCAGTTGTAAATTGTACTGGGACTCTACAACGCGCTATGGACTTGTTGCTGATACTATGACGAACAAGAGGTTTAAAGAAATCAAAAGTAACATTCACTGCAATGACAACAACAAGCAGCAAGACAATGAAGGCGACAAATTGTTCAAATTAAGACCTTTAGTTGACGCTCTGAAAGTGAAATTCAATTCAATCAAACCAGCAGAAAGGCTGAGCATTGATGAGCAAGTTATCCCATTCAAAGGTCAATCATCTCTGCGTCAGTACAACCCAAAGAAACCCAAAAAGTGGGGCTATAAAGTCTTCGTTTGTTCAAGCATTTCTGGTTTGATTCATGATTTTGAAATTTACACTGGAAAAATTGACGTGTGTCCTGGCCAACCTGATTTAGGAGCATCAGCTAATATCGTGCTGAGACTTCTTCAACGTATCCCTAAAAATGTGTGGCATAAAGTATATTTTGACAACTGGTTTAATTCGCCAGCATTGCAGGCATGCCTCTGGAAACAAGGCATTGCATGTCTTGGCACTGTCCGCGCAAACCGGCTGAAAGGGTGTAATCTGTGTTCCGATAAGGAACTGAAAACGAAAGGAAGAGGGTCATCTGTTGTTTGTACTGCAGCAACAAAACGAGCCACATTGAAAGCTATCAAATGGTATGACAATAAAGCAGTCACACTGCTAAGCACCTATGCAGCAGTTGAACCAGAATGTGTAGTCAGAAGATGGGACAGAAAAGCCAAGAAGGAAATACACATTTCTTGCCCTGCAGCTGTGAAAGAATATAACATGTTCATGGGAGGGGTAGATTTGCTGGACTCCTTGCTGGCACTCTATCGTATACCTATTAGATCCAAGAAATGGTACCACAGAATATTGTTTCATTTCCTGGATGTTTCTGTGGTGCAAGCTTGGCTAACTTATTGTTCAGATGTGTGTAAGGATGGTATGGAAAAAAAGGACAGACTACCATTAGTTGATTTCAAGTTGCAGATTGCTTTGTGTCTCATAAAAGCAGGAAAAAGTGAAAATAATAAAAGGGGAAGGCCATCAGGAAGCACTGAGACACAGCTGGTGGCTAAAAAGAAGAGAGGGCAAACAGCAAATGTACCTCCTTTTCATGTCAGAAATGACAATGTTGGCCACAGCCCCAATTCCGTCACCAACAAAGGGAGATGCAAACTTCCTGGATGCAAGGGGTACTCCAGAACTGTCTGTGAGAAGTGTAACCTACACTTGTGCCTCAATAAACATTCAAACTGTTTCAAAGTATTTCATGAAACATGAGTGTGGAGCTGTGATTGAGTCACGAGACAGAAGATTTTTTTTTTTTCAGTAACTATATGTTTCATTGTATGTGTGGCATTTTCTGTATAAATTACACTTAACTTCATGAAGTTTCACAAATTTTGTTGTCTGCTATTTACTGTTTAAATATTAAATGTAGGTAGGGAGTAAAAAAAGGTGAAATAGATGTTGTTAGACATAAAAACATAGTTAAAAGATATATGTTGCCAAATGGCAACAATAAATGTTCCCAACCTTAATGGTGATTTGTTGCCATTGGCAACATACCCATAAAACACTAACTAAACATTTTTTTGCCCAAAATTAACCTTCACACCACTTTTCAGACATGGGACAGCCACAAAAACCACTCCAAGAATTTTTTTTCCAACTATTTCATAAATGGCCCAATAGAGGGTTAAGATTAATTATAATTGAAGTACTATCTGAGTAAAGCACCAGTGTGGGTGCCAGTAACAGACTTTGAAGTAAAACCTGATTTGTGACTAAGTTGGTATATTGGTGTCATAGCACCAGAAAGTTTCATCAGTTGTTATTATACAACTGTCGACTATTGTAAGTTTGTTTGAGTGTATCTCAGAGACTAAATGGTCAGTTAGACCAAATTTTCACAGTGAACGAACGAACGAACTTTATTTTCGATGAGACAGTAGCCAAGTGGCAAAGTAAAAACTATATACTATAAGAGATAAAGGTTGATGATGTGTATACAGTGAGAGGTGGGGTGTTATATACTTACATACACATACATACATACATACATACATACATACACACACACACACATATGTGTGTGTGTGTGTATATTGGAGTGCTGATATTAATATTTACTGTTATTACTGCATATTTTGCAAGCAAAGAGTTACCTGGTGATATAAGTGGAAGGATGGCCGCCGACCGAGCAAAGTGGAATCAATTTGTTGCTGCCCTACAAGACGCCACCAGGCGTGATGGCCGCTGACTGCTTTGACGATTGGCGGTTATGGATCAAAGAAGAAGAAGATAAGTGGAATATATTCGACTGAGTACTTTTATAGCAAAATCCATAGCCAGAGATAATAGTGAGCATTCTGAGTGTACACCATGGACCTACAGGCTTTCATTCAGATTGGGAAAGAATCCGGGTACACTGGCAAAGAATTAAATGAATATGCCAAGGCTGAATTTTATTCAGTCGAGAATCAGAATGCCTTAAGAGATGCTCGAGCTGAACAGTTAGAGCTAAAAAGGAAAGAATTTGAGTTGCAAGAAAAGAAGATGAAAGAAGATAAAGAGTGATGAAAGAAGATAAAGAGTTGCAAGAAAGGAAGATGAAAGAAGAAAATGAGTGGAAACAGAGAGAGTTCAAATTGCAAGAAAAGAAGATAGAGCGAGAATTGGAAGAAAAGAAGATAGATAGAGAATTGCAAGAAAAGAAGATATAGCGAGAATTGGAAGAAAAGAAGATAGATAGAGAATTGCAAGAAAAGAAGTTGAGAGAAGATAGAGAATTGCAAGAAAAGAAGATAGAGCAAGAATTGGAAGAAAAGAAGATAGACAGAGAATTGCAAGAAAAGAAGATGAGAGAAGATAGAGAATTTGAAGAAAAGAAGAAGGAGAGAGAGATACAAGTAGAGTTAGAGAAGGAGAGAATGAGAATAGCTCTGGAAGAGAAGATGTTGGATAAGGAAATACAATTGAAGAAATTGGAAGTGGGTGCGAGTGGTCAGAACTCGACTCCTGGAGGGGCTCATCGTCCCTTTAGGCTGCGTCTGCCGAATTTTTATGATAAAATTGACAGCTTAGATTTCTTCCTTGAAAGATTCGAGCCCGAATGTGTGGCCTATAAGGCTGACAGAGATCAGTTATCTGTTATCGACGCTGCTAGTGGGGCCTGCGATGGAGACTTTTTATAGCCTCCTGCAAGAGGAAAGAGCCGATTACGACAAAGTTAAGGAAAGGTTGCTCCGGAAGTTCCGTCTGACTGCTGACGGTTACCGGACGCATTTTAAAAAGGCGATGCCAAGCGCAGACCAGGACTTCGAGGATTTTATCTCGAAGATCAAACTTCTGCTGAATAGATGGATTGAAATGGAGGGGATAACAAAGGACTATGATGGCTTGTTGGACTTAGTGCTACGGGACAAAGTGTTGTCCTCGTGTTCCAGCAAGTTGGTTGCGTTCTTTCAGGAACGTCAACCGAAGGACATTGAGTACATGGCCCAATTGGGGCACCATTATGTCCTTGCCCATCCGGGCAAACCCATTCAGAAGTCTGGTCTGTCAGACGCGCTAGTTGCCGGTGTCGGCAAAGTACAGCACCAGCCATGGCAGCGTCGAGTAGGAAGGCCGACAGGTCTATGAGATCGAGATTCGATAGGTCACCCCATCCATATCAGTCAGTTAGGGACAGTTATAGGAATTTTAGATCACAGCGACACTTCCAGCCAAGATGGAATAATAGACAGTCCGGAAGCGATTGTGATGGGGAGAGTTTCCAAGGACGGAAAAAAGTACGCTTCCAGGGATCACAAGATAAGGGTAAAGTATTTTATAAAGGGAAGGGATCCAAACATAGAAGCGGGTCGTCAGAAGGTGGTGGTTCGGATTCCGATACGCGCTCCTCACCAAACCATAAACCCAACAAGGAAAGGAAGGATATTATTTGCCACGAGTGTGGGCGCAAAGGCCATATAGCCAGGCGGTGCCCCACGGAGCCAGAAAAGGCTAATGTGGCATGTGTCCTAGAGACCATTAATAATGAAGACAGCAAGGGATGCAGGCAATTGTTTGTACCGGATGGAAAACCTGTGCTGATCTGCGGACATACTTTGCCCTGTCTGTCTTCCCTAGATGAAGGTGGAAAACCAGAGCTCTGTTCGGGGTCGGTGCAATTGAAGCAAGTGTCCGTGCTTAGAGACACGGGGGTTTCCACCATAGGGGTATGCCACTCCTGCATTGACGAGTCATGCTTGACAGGAAAGACAGTGAGGTGCATTACATTTGGGGGTAATGTGGAATATTACCCCATAGCCATTGTAGACATAGATACCCCCTTCTTGGCAGGTAGGGTGCATGCGTGTGTTCTCAATGAACCGGTGGCAGACTTGATCGTCGGTAACATACGCGGAGTTCGGAATTGCACACCGGCGGAAATCCACGTATGGGAAAGTAATAAGAATTTAGTGGCTAATGCGGTGCTGACCAGGGCACAAGTAAGGGCAGAGAAAGAGGGTGATAATCCGGATACTACTAGCATCCCATCGACAGTGGATGAGGTTCTTGGCATTCGAGATGTGGCAGTTGGTGATTTCGCAGAGGGGCAGAAAGCGGACAGGACGTTACTGAGACTGGTTGAGCTGGCGAATACAGGAGAAGCTAAACAGACCAAAACGTCCCGCTACTGGTTTGAATTTAAGAACCAGATCTTGACTCGGTGTTTTGAGGGGCAACAGCAGCTCCTATGTCAAGTGGTGTGCCAAGCCAGTGGAGAGCAAAGGTGTTGGCGCTTGACTCTTCCTTTGCTGGTCATATGGGAGTCGCTAGGACTCGATACAGAGTCCTCTCTCAATTTTATTGGCCAGCATGTAATAGGGACATCAAGTCGTATTGCAGGTCTTGTGCCGTGTGTCAACAGATGGCTCACAAAGGTAGGTCGCCGAAGGCCCCAGTGCAGACAGTTGACTTGTCCCTGCGCCCCTTCCAGAAGGTCGCGGTCGACATAATAGGCCCGTTGTCTGTTATGTCCGATAGAGGATTTCGCTTTATACTCACGATGGTGGATTTGTGCATGAGGTGGCCGGAGGCAGTACCCATGTGATCTATTACCTCACAGGCAGTAGCTGAAGCACTTCAGCTATTATACAGCCAATTCGTTTTCCAGAGTGCATACTCTATGACAGGGGAACTCAATTTATTTCGAAAGAAATGTCGGAGGTTACTAGGTTGCTGGGGATTTCGCAGTCCTTCACCTCTCCCTACCACCCGCAGGCAAACGGGGTTTGCGAACGCCTAAATGGTGAATTAAAACACATGTTGGCCAAGGTAACTGCCGAATTCCCTCAGGATTGGGATAGATACCTTCCGGCAGTACTGTTTGCGTACAGGGAAGCTCCGCACCAGAGTACGGGTTTCTCGCCATTTGAGCTACTGTACGGCGCAAACCCCAGGAGACCGATGAACGTCTTAAAGGACTGGCTCGTAGGAAAACCCTTAGACGGATTGGCGGTGTCCATGTATGATTATGTTGTCCATCTCCGCGAGAGAATAGTTAGGTTGTGTGCGCTAGCGCGGGAGAACTTGACCCAGGCGGGTATTCAGTACCGCCGGTACGCAAACCGGGGTACTAGACTTATATCATTTCAGCCAGGGGATGAAGTGTGGTTACTTCTACCCACAAAGGAAGACAGGTTAAGCATCTCCTGGCAAGGCCCATTCCGGGTTCGAAAGAAGATAACTGATGTCGATTACATTGTAGGAGTTAGGAATAAAGATAAGGTGTTCCACGTTAACATGCTCAAGTCATACGTGGAGCATCCACCAGAGCTATCGTCGGTAGTCAACGCCGTGGGTTCACGTTCGGAGGTAGCGGCAGCAGTGGTGGTGGACAGTAGCGAATACAGTTGTGATGATGGTAACTTACAGCTGTCTCTCATGCCGCTTACCCCCTCCGAATCGTGGAAAGGTGTGTCGGTGTGTACAGATCTAACCGATAGTCAGAGGGCTCAGGTAGAGGTTATACTAAGAGATTTCAGTGAAGTGCTTACGGATCTGCCCAGAAAGACGGATTTAATAGTCCATGATATAATTCTGACCGATGACCAGCCGATCAGGGTTAAACCATATCCGTTGCCGCTACATTATAAGGCGGCGATTGAGAAGGAGATCGACGATATGGTTCGGCTGGACATCATCGCTCCCTCCGAATCCGCGTATTCTTTCCTCATGGTTGTGGTTAAGAAGAAGAACGGGTCCCTCCGAGTTTGTATTGACTTTCGTAAGCTCAATAGTGTAACGGTAGTCGATGCAGAGCCTATGCCTAACCAGGAGGAGCTTCTGACCAAGCTCTCCCATGCTAGATTTTTTAGTAAGTTAGATTTAGCAAGAGGATACTGGCAGATGCCATTGGCTGAGGCGGCAAAACCTCTTACGGCGTTTGCAACTCCTAGAGGCCTATTTCAATTTAACTATATGTGTTTCGGGTTAGTCAATGCACCCGCCACCTTTGTAAGAATGATGAGAAAGTTACTAGGGCACAGAGATGATATCTGCATATTTCACAATACATGGGAGCAGCATGTAGATGGGCTGTTCGCCGTGTTGAAGCGTCTGAAGACACATGGACTCACTGCTCGCCCGAGCAAAGTGTCCATCAGTTACGCAGAGCTAAGCTTCCTGGGCCATGTTGTCGGCCATAACGTCATTAAACCTGAAGATGGTACAGTTACGAAAATATTACAGTTGCAGTCGCTGAAGACGAAGAGGCAGGTGAAGAGTTTGTTAGGATTGATTAATTTTTATAATAAGTTCATCCCAAACTTTTCGACGTTGGCTGGGCCGCTTACTGCACTCACCTAAAAGGGGCAGCCCAACAAAATAAAGTGGGGTCCTAAATGCGAAGAAGCATTGGTTCAGATTAAAAAACTGTTTTCCAAAAAACCTATCTTGAGATTGCCAGATCTTTGCAGACCACTGATTTTACACACTGATGCATCTTCGGTGGGCATTGGGGCCTGCCTCATGCAGGACCATGGAGGATCACTCCACCCAGTGTTGTATGTCAGTCGAAAGTTGTTGCCAGCAGAAACTAGGTACTCTACAATCGAAAGAGAGTGCTGTGGTGAAGTGGGATGTTATAAATATTTATAGGGGACTTAGTGTACTGACTGAGATCAGCTGTGAAGGTATATATATCTAATAAGAGTAGTGTATTATATATAACCTTACTTGCTGCCACATATGTATACCTCAGTCAGAATTATTCTGGAATAGTGTGATGACTACGTTGTATGTCTAGGGTATGTGTATGATGAAGTGTAAGTCATAACAACAACAGACAGATAAACAATTTAATTTATTCCACCACACTTGGCAACACTGTGACACTCACATACATATAACACTCTAAAGGATATCTTAAAGGAGTCACTGATAACTTTTCAAATAACAATATGTATTCATTGCTGTTATGAATGAATATGTGTCCTGATTCAAATACAAAGGGAACCAGGAATCACAATCAATTTTACTTACAAGTTATATGTACAGAATTTATCAATATGAATATTGTAATGACATATATTATTAAAAGTATCCTATGTGTGTCAGTTGTGTAGTAGTAATATGAGGTAATACTGGTTTTGTTTTGTTCAAGCTCTGTTGGTATTTGTCATCATGACTTCAATAGTTTGTCTTTATGGGAACTATTATTGGAGATGTTCTCAGTTCCTGATATTAACACAATTTAATTCCCCTCTTAATGTTATTTTTACAAGGTCATTTTAAGCTGGGGGTACATAATTTTGAGCTCAGCTGGCCACATCAGCTTATCTTGCGTGATGGCGGCAGGAACAGACTCCTCTGCTCGACTCTCCCCTCGGCTCTGGAGACACCTCACTGATAGCTAAATGGACCAAGGAGTATGCTGTCTGACTCTGGATTCAGCAAAGCTCTGACCAGGTGCTGCTCAATACCATCAAGACCACGGTCCCTGAAAACAAGAAGGATGTACCTTCTACTTCATAACTAATTTATACTCTCTTTTTACACTGAGCACAATACATCACAAACATTGAGTTCAGAGCGTTAGGCCAACTGTCAGCTTCATCTGAAATACTTTATACCAGTATTTACCTCCTTAATGGTTACCACGCCTCTGCACTTCCAGCATTATTTCTGTCTAATCAATAATCTAGGTGTCAGTGTACTGTTTGGCCATTCCATGCAGTTTTACTTTCCTCCGACACCTTCTGTTCAGGCGGGAGCATTATAGGCTTTACATCATATTTGCTACTGAACTACACATATATACAGGCATAAATTAACAATTCACATTCAATTTTCATTAAAAGATACTGAATGTTTCAAGCTTACCACAATTCATGGAAACAAACACAGATACGTTGATTAGCAATGAATTCTGGCACATACTACTGGCACAAATTCCCATCTGCTTATGTTCCAGGCTTTTATTTAGCAAAAATATGAGCTGGCTTCAACGCACTGTTGCTTTATCAAGCTTATTTGACTAGTGGTCTCGAACTAACGCTCCTAAGTGAGTATATCAGCGAGTCTAGCCAATGGAGCCACGTTTCGACAAGTATTTGAAAAAAATTTTAACTTCCTACGTCTCCCCTAACAACCAAGGATAGCATTTATAGCCCGACCAATCGTGTTTAGCCTTACATATCATTCCAGCCAATCCGTTCAAATGTAACTTGTGGCCCATTTCCCGTACAATGGTGGTGAAAAAAATCTACCACTGAGCGATGCTGATTTTGGGTGTTGTCTGACAGCACTATCATTTTATTTTGGCTATAACTTGTTAATTCCTAGACTATTTGCGTAACGTTTTACATATTCTTTGTCAGCAAGCCTTAAGGAACCCAATTAAACAAATTTAAAAGAGCTAAGTGGCTGCGTTCAAAATATGCAATTTCTTCTACCTCCTGTTTCGAAGATGTGCTGTCTGGGTACTGTAATGTTTTCAAACGTAAACCCATCTATTGTCATCTTTCCTTATAAGCGTTTTTCAGGATTTAAAAACCTAACTCTGGGAAGGGTAGTGAATTTATCACTGTCCGTCTGAAAAAAAAAAATTAGTGCATGTGGCCTTACACGCGTGATAGTAGTAATTGTGTATCGCGCGACGCGTGTTGCATGCGTTCCTGATTTTCAGCCCTCCCTCTCTCTTTATCCTTTAGTCCATCTGTTCGTTCGTTCCGCCGTGTATAAAATGGAATGAATGAAATATTTAAATTAGGTCATTGATCCGCTGGGTATCTCAATGTTTTTCCAAGAAATACAGCACACGTTTCATTGAAGAACGCGGGTAATAATACAGTAGGCTTTTACTATCAACGTGAAAGCGTTACAATTTGCCGACGAAGCATAAAACAAAGGGGATTTCGAGTACATTCCTTGTGACAGCACTGTTATTTTACCATTGCTCTTTTCTTTATTATAGGTATTTATTAGGCTTTACTTCCACGACAAGTGCCTTGCGATTTCTACCTAAACCGATACTGGGCCATTTTTTCCTCCAAACAGATCAATATCAGCTAATTCCACCAGTGCTAAGCAGACACGCTGGGCATTATTCTCACAATTCAACTTTACTATTTTACCTATTCAAGGTGTTACAAATTTATGAAGTTGGTGTGGGACAGGAGCATCCATAGAGAGTATTTACTTTGATTATGGAAGAAATGTATTATAATCATTAGAGTTGATGTTCATGAAGATGTATTATGGTATATGATTTATGTGTTATGATGCCATAAAGGCAATATGATAAGAGTTATACTCAACACAAGTATAAATCATGTTATAATATATGTATATTTATAGTGTGTAGAAAGGAGTTTGTATACTATCAGATTATGTCTTAGTATTGATACTTAGATATGAATAATTAATTGGTAACATATGTTATATTTGATAGACCAGGTCTGGACAGTCGTTGTTATTTTTCACGACTACCAGTACCTGGGGTAATTTGGGTCATTCTCATGTTGTATTTAGTACATAGGGTGAGAAGACATGAACAACAATGGTGATTGGACAATTTTGGCATTCTCTAACTAGATGAGGAGGTGCCGTTTCGGCATTGTGTTCGCCCATACTCTAAAAAGGGGTTGAGCGTTCCTCCTGTGGAAGAAAACTTCGTTTTCTTTCTTAAGGGGGGTGGATGTCACAGTAGATATGTTCTACAAAATATTAAGTTGGTCACGCTGTGAGCGGTGACATTGAGATAATTTAAAACCCGTTTTGGTCATGTGACCTAGCAGGAAGTGCGCGTGAATTCAGGCGCTTAAAAAGTTGTTGAGTTTCTGGCCATCGACCAGGAGGGTCGTTTTTGAGGTTGTTCCCTGTCAGCATTTCGCTGGGATATTTGGATGCCATTATTGTTCATGGATAGTGCTTGTCATTTATTCATGTGGTCAAGTTTAGTTTGCATATGTCTAGAACAGTGGTGTAGTTTCTAGCAGCATTCTTTCGTAATTCATTGATGAGAAGTCATTTGTAGTTAAGTATGGCTTTATTAGATTGCAGAACTTAGCCAGTGAGCGAAAGTCATTGTGTTGTTCACTCGGTATGACATACCCGCAGTTGTGATAATGGTAAATTGCGTTGTTGATTATTGCAAGTTATTTTGGCATCCATGTTGCATCGTGTTGCATATGTATTTCTAGCCGTGTGTAGCTACGTTGTGTGCATGATTATTTATTAAAGGGAACTTAGCCTGCTACAGGTGTTATGGTGAGTTTATGTCAGCTAGTCTTTGTTGTAGTCATATTCTTAGATAACGAGTCTTGATATTGCTAGTATTATGATCCATATGCTGATGGTGATAAATCCACAATATTACTAGTCCTGACACATATCTATCTTCATCTGAGTAAGTCGCCAATGTCGTTATGATGAAGGGTAGGATATCTAAATCTAACCCTTTTAATTGTGTCTCTGAATTCTCATTTAGGGCTGTAGGCTATTGAAAGATGGCCCAATATTCTTCATTTCAACCTCTACCTTCTTTGGTGTATAGTAGGGTTCCCATTCATCCTGTTTTTCCCGTGACAGTCCCGTTTTTTGATAAAATGTCCCGAATTTATTCCAAATGTCCCGCTTTTTAAGGGTCCTTCCTGAAAAAAAAATCTTTGGGTAACGGATGTTATTCCGTGTTTTAGTAGTGTTACTTTATCAATTTCCGGTTACAGTGGACCCTCGGTTTGAATCTCGAATAAAAATTCGAAAGTCGACCAAAACAGTGTTCAGTGAGCATCTACCAAATGATTTAATGCGTATTAGCATTATTATACAGTATTTTTATCGTTTTTCATCCGCATAATCCCGAAACGTAAGTGCAGTATAAATGATAACATTACAAGAGAATTTCCTTTCATTAAAGGTGTAGATGAAAATGTGGAATGTACTTTATGCAGCTCTAAATTTTGCATTTCACATGGTGGTCGGTCAGACGTAGTCAACCACGTGAAAACAAAAAAACATAAAGATGCTGTTGAAAGTAAGGCTTCCAACAGCAGTATAAGTCATTTCTTAAATGCGAAAACCTAGAGTGAAAAGGAAATGGAAAAACAGTTATCATTGGCAGCACAGGAAGCAACCTTCGCTTATAATACAAATACAAACTTTGGTGGAAAGAAGAGAAAGGGACAGAATAATCTGTGGTTCAAAATGCAAGAAAACACTGTGAACAATTTAATTGGTATTGGTTGTCCTGCACATGTGATACATAATGCTGTGCAGACTGCTGCGGATTGCTTACCTATTGATCTTCAGTTAATAATTAACAAGATTTACCAGCATTTCCACATTTATTGTGTACGAGATGAGGAACTCAAATCATTTTGCGAATTCACCAATACAGAATATAAAACTGTTTTGGGTAACAGCAAGACAAGATGGCTCTCTCTCTTGCCTGCAGTCCAGAGAGTTATTGACATTTTCCCTGCATTGAAGTCATATTAACTTTCCATTCACAAATGTCCTACCAGTCTCAAAAATTTCTTTGAAAATCCACTTTCAATTACACTCCTGCATTTCATTGCCAGCCAGTTAAAAACCTTTTCTGATACCATCAAATGTGTTGAAAAGCAAGAGACAACAGTAATTGAAGTGAAGGATGAAGTAAACAAACTGGTGGAAAAATTAAACTACAGGAAGGCAGAAAAGTTTCTTACCACTACTGTGAGAAATCAGTTGCAAGAATTAGAAAAAGAAGGACACATTTCAGTTGAAAAGTTTCAAAGCTATGCAGTAGATTTCTATGACACCTGCATTGAATATATTCAGGAGTGGTGTACATTTCTTACGCCTCTTCAGTCTATGGATTGGATCAATTTGAAGGGAAAGGAGTCTGTGACTTGGAAGAACATCCAAGAAAGCTACATATTCATGAAGACAGTGTCACCAAATTTTACTGTGAATGAAGAGGACTTATTTGATGAGTTTGCATGTGTGAAAAAATATTGTGAAAGCAAATTTGATGTGTGGAGTGAACTGAAGGATCAAAGTGTCAGTGAAAAATGGTGTGAGATGTTCTGATAAATATTCTGATGAATCTAAAATATAAACTTGACTATTGTGTATTTTTCAAAGGTGCGATTTTTCTAATTAAGTATGTTTGTAATTTAGAATTCTTTTTTAAAGTGGAAGTTGTGTTAGTTAATGTGTGTATTTTTATACCAGTATCTTATTTTAAGTGCAACATATAATAGATTTATTTGTGCTTTACCCATACATGCCACACGCTATGGTTTACCCATAATCTGTACGGGGTGTTTGCGTTTTCAGATGTGTACGGCCCGTACATACCGTCTGTACGGGTTTTCTCGCCTAATTATTAAATATACATATAAATCGACCGTCTTGTGCCACTACACAATTTTCCGTAATTTGCGTCATGAGATTCGGCGAGATTTTAAGCCAAGTGGATTAAAAAAAAAAAAAATAACCAATGAAAATCAAGCTGCCTATTTTTCAATTGCCGCGGGATGTGCGTGGCGTGTTCATTCACAATTTTTCGCTAAAGCTAGCGCGAGGTTACTGATTATTTGAACGATTACGCAGCACTGAGTTGAGCCTACTGTTTAGGATTAATTTCCAGTTTAGTATTGGTAAGTAATTCATTTTTTTAATAAATATTACAATAACATTGTTTAGATGAAGTTAGATTTAATTGTCAGATAACTAAGGCCTAGGCTATGCTTTTTTTTCCCGTAAGATTTAGCATAGCCTAATTTATTATTTACGGCTGCTTAAAAAAAGGCAGATACCACTTCATTTTATTTGATTTCACTAAAACTTGTAGAAAGTGCTTAAGAAATGTAAATTTGAATAATAATACAATACAAAATATGTTTTAAGATTAGTAAACCTAACCCAAAACGCTTATTACTGGTCTCTTTAGACCTATACTTTTATTAGGCACTATAGAACAGACACCAAACTGTTCTTCATTTCCACCATAAATTGTATTAATTTTTTTTTGCAGAAATAGACTAAATGATGATACAGTCACAGCATTTCTATAATGCAAAATAAATTCTAACTCCTGTTGTTTAGGTTTTAAAGCAAGTGAAGACATGCTTAAAAAGGCAAAGGGCGCATGTCACTATGATGGTGCAGAACCATCTAATTGAATATATTTTTACATGAATTAGGGCTAGGGGCTCGGAGCTTCTGGGGGTCCGTGCATAAGTTAAAAAATTGTTGCCTAACTCTTTTGTTACGTTTTTCAGTCTTTGTACAGGTTTTGCGGGTCTTTGTACAGGGTTTTTGGATTTTTTGTACAGGTTTTTCATGTCTGAGATGTGGCATGTATGTTTACCTTAATTTTTAGCATGTCCCGTTTTTTTACAAAATGTCCCGGGTTTTGTAGGTAAAAATCTGGAAATGTCCCGGTTTTTAAACAAAACATTATGGGAACTCTAGTGTATACACGAGTAGGGCCTACAGAATATCAGCCGTATGACTATGTTGTGTTCTCTAACTGTCAGTCACTAGAATTCTCACAAGATGGTTTTCACAACAAGACCTAAAATGAAAGCCAAGACAACCCCTTCAGCTATTACAAATTGCTCGCTTGGCCTAAATGAAAAATGTGCTCAAAATGTTATTGAGCTTGGTGAAAATAACATTACATGCACTGACTTACCAATGCTTTTAACAAGCAAACTCTGCGGTCCCACAAAGCATGTAAATGGGACGGTTAAAATAGTTCTAATCATTTCTCCAGCCCTTCAAAGCTTTAGACAGATTGAACAAGCTAGCCAGTCGTGCAAGGTATATTTCAGTCAGGCTCAAACTGAAGACGTGAAGGACAATTACGAAGAGTGCGTTCCCTTGTCCCTACACAAGTTCGCAAGCATCTCTCTCTCGCTCTATGCAACGATATATTAAAATTATTTAAAGCAGTTTTACACTATATAAAACTGTAGCTAAATCTGTTGAAGAAACTATTTATGTCTAAAAAAAAATGGGGAACAGCCTGAAAAAAAAAAAATCCTTATGTTTTCCATTGTTTCTTTTTGTGTGTCTTCAATTTTGTATTTACCTTCCATTTCCGGTTTTCTGTAAAGAGGACGTTGAGGTCAGTCACGTCGTACCACAATGTTTAGAATTGCTCTGAAAACGTCTGCTGCACTTCAAAATGCGGCGAAGCACTGCTTGAAAGCACAAACAACGGGTAAGGCACTGATATGATAGCAGTATGCAAATGTTGTTTTGTGGATTGTTCCCACTTATCCATCAGTATCCAGTTCATTGAATAATACATACCAAGCTTCGTCTGTTTAATTCAAATGTTAGGCCCTATCTCAGTGTTAACATATGGCTGTGAGAGTTGGAAAATAACAAAATCATTGGAGAACAAGCTGAATACATTCGAGAACAAATGTCTTAGAAAACTCATGAACATCAGTTGGAAAGAATTCAAGACTAATCGACAAATAAGAGAAGACTCTAGGCAGAAATATGTCTCCAATTATATAAGGAAAAGACGATGGTCATATATCGGTCATGTCCTACGAATGCAAAACAACAGAATACCATTGCAGGCACTCACTTGGGTTCCTGAAGGTAAGAGGAAAAAAGGAAGACCAAAAGAAACACACAGAAGAACAATAATAAGAGAAGGAAGAGCGTTGGGATTAAACAATGTGCAAGAGCTAAGAGGAGTGGCGTCACAACGAACAACCTGGAGAGCACTGGTTTCTGCCTTATGCGCCGTGTTTGGTGCTTAAAGAATTTATTATTATTATTATCCAGTTTATTTGTGTGAACTATAGCGATATCGTCTTTCAACTGTTCCCAAGTCCTAGAGCAGGAGTTATTACAGCTACTAGGCACATGCGGTCCGTGGAGGTGGGGGGAAGGTGCAGCACAACAAAGATGTCAGTCAAGTTTTTCATTGATTGTTATTGAAAACACAATTTTGTCGGTTTTCTATCGGGCAGTAGTTTTTTTTTTTTTTTTTTAAATTTTGCCTTCGTTTAGGCCTAACCTAGACACAGGGCCGACGGTTATGTTAGGGCGTATGTCCAAATATAAAAGACCGTGAGGTCTGATTAGGTTATTGAACATAAGCAAACACATACTAAGTCCTCCTGTCATTTGCCATCAGCTCAAGGTCTTTCCATGTCTTCTTCATTTTCATTTCTGTCTTCAGTTTTCTTCTCCGTGAGTTTAGGCTATTCATTTTACTTTTCTTACCCTTGGAATCTCAGAACAAGGACTGCCTGGTAATGCTATCAGCAGGATTACTCAATATGTGACAATCCATTGCGAGCATCTACTTTTCAATGTTGATTATTGTAATCTTTAACATTAGCTACCACCCTTCGGATATGGGGACATCTGTTGTGTTTCATGTTATGTCCATTACAAAGCACACAGTACTAAATAGGACAATAGAGGAAAACAGTCACATTTTGCTAATTGAACAGTCAAGTCACATGAAAACACAAAGTAAAATAAACAAATTATAGGCAGTAGGAGAGGGAATTGACCACCTCACCAATAGTGAGGACCTAGCTGGACCTAGTATAGTGATGTCTTAACAGTTCACTCACCTATGACAGTATCTGCTAAAGAACTACATCAAGTTCTTATTCATTACCACTGAGCACTTGATAGACCACACATATCTTTTCATAGCAAAGAATGAGAAGTGAATTGCTCAAAACCCACTCCAGATATTGCATTGATAAAGAACTGACTATTCTGCAGATTGATGAGATGAAATTGCCTCCTTCAAAATGTAGAATCCAGTGGGGTGATGTTGAAGAGTACCTGGTCTGGTAGTTATTGAGTAGTGTAAAAATGTTATTGCATATCAGAACATCTACTTCAGCCAAAGGGAAAGAAGTTCAGTGGATTTACCTGGCCAGCTTCACTGTCTTAATTTTGATGATGACCTGGCTCTTCTGTCCCATGGCCCTTATCAGGTGCAGGGCAGAATGAAAGTGCTTGATGAGAGGTCACAATGGGTGGGTCTGAAGGTACACAGGCAGAGGACAGGGATAATGAGAATAGATGTAGGAAATGATGACACATTGCACTTGAAGAGATGCCCCTGCAAGACGTGGAGTCATACATTTGTCTTGGCATCATTATGAAGAGAGTTAAAGGGGCAGAAAGTGATATCAAAATAAGAATACAAAGGGCAAGAACGGGGCTTTCATTGCATTGGGAAGTATAAGGAGATCAAGTCAAACACAGAAGTTTGAATCTTCGGCTCAAGCCAGTCCTGATGTATAACAGGCATGAAGTCGCAAATACAATGGCCAAGAAGTTAGACTTTTGTGGTTGAGTGCTTGCATGGGATAGAAGGATTGAAATGGTATGACAAGATCATTTAGAACTGATGACATGGGATACTGATGCCTGTGGAATGGGAGATAGGATGCTGGCGATAGATGGGACGCGTTTAGGAAACCTATTGATAGCATTACATGTTGGTTCTTGTTCTGAAATCCTGGGGAGGTGGAAGGAAACCAAAGAGTGCACGGAGAAGAGAATTAGAGAAAGACTTGGAAGGAATGTGGGACACATGGAAAAACCTTGTGCTGATGGTGATGGCATGGGAACAAGAAGACTTGACATAAGTTTTTTGAACGCCTATGCTCCTTAAGAGCTGAAGGATGATGAAAGGTGTCAGAAATTTTAACTAGTTGATTCCGTAATAATTATTCACACTGTGCCAGAATTATATTTTGAAGAATTATAAACAACGAGGCATATCTTTTAATTTAAATTCTATGTGCATTGTTTCTGCGAATGCACACATATTATAATAAGACTAAAGGAAAATGGATAGCCATAATGTGCAATGTCCTTGTTAGTATAAATGCAAGTGCAGTTGTTGTACAGTGTGCTGCTACAGTAAAACTGGCAAGTTTTTTTTTATTACAGATATGTAATACGGTTATCACTTAACAATTTCTAAAAAATTGTATTTAATTATATATTTTATTATTGAAGGACTATTTGAAAATGAGTTGTAACACACTTTTAAAAAATTTAAATAGCTGTGACTGCTGTGAGACACAGCCATGGCAAACAGGAGACAGATGACGAGTTTGACAACAGATACATCAGCTACTTTAATCGCCCTGACATTGATTCTTGGGAAATCAGGAAAGCTCTGAATGATCTTACGGTATTTTTGTTTTCTTGCTCTACTCCCACCCTGCCCCCAGTAACTCTTTATGTACTGTTTCATATTATGTCCATTTTCAGAATTATTTTGTTATTCTGTGTTATAATACTGCTAATTAACTAGGAATCCAAATTTGAGCTTTGGAAACATAATTTAGCTGGATGAGAACCATGGAGTTAGTGTTCAGCTAGATTTTGAATGATTAGATATGGTCATCAGTATCTGTTCATACCATATACATAGTTGCCAGCCCATGGCAAAATGTATGGCACGTTAAATTAATAGTTTCTCCGGGGTCGACCCAGCCTCATGAATCGGGTACCAGAACAACTCTGGGAAGGTTAAGGCGGCTGGCGTGATGCTGACCACATCACCCCTAGTGTGCCGATGGTCAAGAAAATCCGGGCCTTATTCTCAATAGGCGTGTAACAGGATCCTTTACCTACCTTACCTTTTTAAGTACCTTGCATTAATGACTACATTCTTACACAGAAGTCCTAGGTAATATGCAGGGATTTCTGTACATTTTTAAAATTGTACAGACCAAACAAACCGTACTGTTTTTGGTAGTGTTATACAGTTTTACAAATCCTGGGCTGATAACATCAAAGAATGGGCAGGGCACGGTTTTTTCACACTTGTACGCATTTCTGAGGATAGAGAGCAGTGGAGGACCCTGTCTGCTGATGCTTCCACCATGGCACCCCTACGACCCATGACGGATTACGGGTTGAGATGATGATGATACAATTATATTTCACTTTCAATGACAGAAGTCTAGTGTGGCCATTTGCCGGTGTGTTGGAGGCCTAAACAATGGGCACCTTCATAATTACTAAACATAAGTGTCATATCCAGTAGCTACAACGCAGTATACAGAGTTTTCGCTTAACTGTTTCTTCTTTAAATTTTGCATGACTAAAGCTAAAACTGAACATTTGCTATTTTCATTTTCCAATATTTTCAGTGGGATTATATGGTGGTTGCCTAGTTTAGTTCCGATGGGCCTCTGAGGGGACAAGGAAAGGATAGGACTACTGTTTCCTCAGGCTTGTCAGAGAAGGTGACTAACAATGAGGTTGCAGTGGGCTGGCAGCCTCATGTGTAAAAAACAACCCTACAAAAATCACTGCTGGAGGAGCGTGTGCTTTGACACAGGCTTCCTGTAAGGGGAGCAGCTGCAGTTATTGCTCCATGCTCTATTAGGATCGAAAAATGAGGTTATAAGAAATTATTGTGGATGGCAGTGATATAACCCGATAGAATATATTATTGTTTTTAGAGGAAGGCAAGCTAATTGCATAATATAGTAGGATATTCAGGAAACTGAAAAAAATTTTTTTTAATGATTCCAGGTTGGTAACCCAGAATCTTAAGTTCTCTGGGGTGGCCATGTTTCGGAAATCAGATTTCGCCCAAAGTAGCCCAAGTTTTTAAAAAATCAATTTGAAAATCGGGTCAGTAGAAAAATATTTTGCTTTTCTGAATATTGTGGATGTTCGGATTCTTGGTTGATGACCTGTAAATTATAAATTTCTGTCATGAAATAGTTTTTCCACATTATGAAATGTCTTTACTAAATCAGAAAGCTTCCAAGCCTTGGTTCAGTGTGTTTAATTAATTTATAGGGTGAAGATCTTGTGCCAGAACCCACAGTCATTATAGCAGCTTTAAAAGCTTGCAGACGTGTGAATGACTATGCCCTGGCAGTGAGGTATCTGGAGTCTGTTCAGGTATGAATGCTAATTCATAAGAATGTTTATAGTTCATTACATTTGTATACACTTGTGTTATCTGGGCCTAAAAAGGGAGCAAAGGATAGTACCGCACTTAAGTACCATGCGTGTCATAAAAAGCAACTTAGGAGGGTTGGGCATCTGAATGGTTACCCGATCCTGTAGAAACTAATGCCACAAACAATATGGATATGTCAAAGACCTTTATAAATGTATACTTGCTTAGAATAGGATTGAAATGGTTCGACAAGGTGCACAGTGGGGAATTAATAGCAAGTGCCATTGGAGCAAGATATGAGAAAAAGGACACTGGCAATGGGTAGGACGCATCGAGGAAACCTGTTGATAGCATTGCAAGGCAGTCCTTGCTCTGGAATCCCCAGGGTAAGAGAGGTAGAGGGAAACCACAAAACACACGGAGAAATGAACAGGAGACAGATGTAAGTGAAAAAAAAAAGACTTGGAAAGACCTTGAGCAAAAGGCACGGGATAACTTGGCTTGAATTTGTTAAGTCTAAGCTCCTTGGGGAGCTCATGTGTTTTTAATTGCTGACATTTGTATATGATTATTATTATTGCTAGAATTCTGATATCCATGTTATCATGAGTCCCTAGCTAATCAGTATTAACATCTTGAACAGTTTTTTTTGTTCAGCTTATGCTTTGTCGCCCCGCTTAGTTCTTGGGTTTGGGGGGATAGTCATTGAAGGGAGAAAAATAATTGGACTACTGCATCCTCGGGCATGTCGTACAAGGGGACTAATATGAGGTTGCGCGTGGTGCTGGCAATATCATTGACAACAAGTTGCCACAGAAACCACTGCTGCAAGTGTATGTGACTGCATGGTACAGTCTTCTTGCAAGGGGACTAGCTTCTGTGGTGGTTCCATGCGCTATAAGGGGTGCAAAGGAAAATGATGATATGCTTTGTCATGATGTACTTATTTAGAAAATTGCAAATACATGGTCACATGACAGCTCAGCTGGTAGTATTGCTGATGCTGACATCTCATATCCAGAGGAAAATGGATGAAGTGCAGGCTTCCGCGAGGAGTTCAACTGCAGTGGTGACAAAGGAAGATGAAGGCAAGCAAGATGCTGACCAGAAAATGACTGGTTGAGAACACTGAACAGTGTTACACCACATGTGATATTGTCTCTCATTCTCGTGATTCCCTACAAGAACTGCATTGGAATTCTATCATCTGATTTCCTCATTGTTTTTCCCATCTAATGCCAGCATCAATTCCTCACATTTATTCTACCGATGTTTGTCTGGACCTTTCCATCAATTCCATATTGGTGATCTTGTAATACCATTTCAGTCCTTAAATTTTGCACAAGCAGTCATTTAGGAGTGTCTTAACTTCTAGGTTGTTTTTTGTAGCTTTTCATGTTTCAGAGCCTTACTGCCTTTATTTAGGAGTTGCAAATTCTGATTTTTGTGTTCTGCTTGATTTATTTTGATTCCCATTTATTTCCCAATGAAATTAAAGCCCTATTGCATTGTGTATTCTTATTTTGATATCACTGTATGGTCCTCCATCTTTGTCTGTTTTGTTGCCAAGATGTATGTATGAGATAATCTTATAGGGATTTTTTCAGGGGCCTGGCTGGCTGTTACTTGCTGCATTTATTCTCCAAATCTTTGTTTTTGTGAACAGTTTACCCCCCGGGTAGTTCCTGGTGGTCTGTGAAAAGACAAGGAACGAATAGAACCTCTGGTTCCTGAGGCTGAGAGGTGACTGTGATGAAGTTGTGCTTGAGGCTGGCAACCTCTTCATGTAAAACAAATTTCTACTGAAACTACGGCTGCAAGAACAAGGGAGATTTGATGCAAGCTGTAAGGACCAGCTGCAGATAAAAGGAAAATGAACAAATTGGTACGTCAGTAAATTGTTTTTTCTCCTGTTTTCTCAGTGGAAATGTGGAGGTCTTAAGAAGACCATTTGGCCTTGGCTCCATCAGGAGATTAAACCCACACTTACTGAGCTTGGTATCTTGACACCTGAAGAGATGGGCTATGACAAGCCAGAGCTAGCCCTCAAGAATGTTGATGATATGTAGGGGGGGCTAAACTGTTAGATTTAACACAGGTATGTTCAATTTAAATACATTTTTTTAAACTTTGGTGACAATGCTTTGTTGTTCTTGCATTCTTCTTTGATCCTTAGCCGCCGACCGTCAAAGCAGTCAGTGGCCATCACGCCTAGTGACGTCTTGTTGGGCAACAACAAATTGATTCCACTTTGCTCAGTCGGCGGCCATCCTTCGTACAGTGCCCCAACTCTGGTTCATTCTTTGCATCTCAGCCTCCACAGTCCTGCGCCAGGAAAAAAAAAAAACTGTTCTTGCATGCCTTTCTTTATCTTCTTTTAGGAGAGAGTATCACCTTTTCAATGCGCTTTACATTTTTATGATCCCTAGACACACTGATTCTTTCCAGTGAATATTCCACCAATTTTATTTTTATCAGTTTAGTTTATTGTGTGGCTTCTTATACATGATGTACTGTTACCTTTATTGCCATTGTTTATTTTCTTTTTATCTCTTTTTCTTGTAACATGAATCTGAAGTATCATTGTCTGAATAAACACCCCGCTGAGATCTAATGGTCTCTATTGCCACTGTTGAGTTCCAGCTTTAGCAGACCTGTGTGATTTGGGCATTTTTAGTTTGCTTTTAAAGGAATAAGTATGCATATACCACTAAAAGGATGGTCATAAGCAGCTCTAAAACAAAATCCATGGTGATATCACGAGAAGAAAGAAAACATCAGATTAAGTTGGGAGAACAGGTCCTGGAGCAGGTCGACCACTTTAAATATCTCGGAGCTATTATAGACCGAAAGGGAGGCATCAAAGAAGAGTTGGCCACTCGAAAAGCAGCGGCTGGGAGACTTTTTCAGGCCATAAATCGTGGATTCCTCAGCAAGAAAGAGGTTGGTAAGAAAACGAAGATGGCTGTATACCGCTCCACCTATGTCCCAGTCTTGACATATGGATGTGAGTTGTGGGCAATGACTACAACCCACAAAAGCCAGATCCAAACCTCAGAAATGAGGTATCTGAGGAAAGTGGTTGAAGTAACAAGAAGAGACATGGTCCGCAACCAGACGATCCGTCAAGGCCTAAAATCCCATCCGCTGCAGACCCAAATAGAACAGTCCCAACTAAGATGGTTTGGCCATGTCTGCAGAATGGGAGAAGATCGGCTACCACGACAAGCATGGGAAACAAAGAGCCAGGGATCCAGACCTCCAGGACGACCCAGAGTCCGCTGGGAGGACAACATTAGACAATCTTTGAAGGACCGAGGACTAGAATGGAACCAGGCCAGGAAGAAGACAGCTGATAGAATGGTCTGGCGCTCTCTCTTCCAAACCTCTACACCTCACGGTAGAAGGGGAACGACTAAGTAAGTAAGTATACCACTAAAATATACTTTGCAATTTTCAAAAATGTGGAACTTTTTGAGAAAAGTCATGAAACTTTGTGATTCTAAATATTTTAGGTAATACATGGTGTCCATAAAAGATTGTACCCTTTTCAAAAAATTTATTCTCGGCCCCATGATGTATGAGGATGCTTTCTATCACAAACGTAAGATAATCTCGGCAAGTTTTTAATCATACCTTATAAAGACTCAATATGTGCACCCTTTGTGCCGCGACAGATATCTAGTTGATAGTCCATTTCTTCCTACACTCGAATCAGCATGTCTCCTGTAACAGCGGCAAAGGCTCCAATGATCCGCTCTCAGCTCCACCAAAAACAGTGCGCATGCGCACGGCAGGTATTTCAAATGAAACTTTCGCAGAATAGTTGCAACCGGTAATTGATACATGTCTCTCCACACACTGGTCAAGTAGGTGAAAAAGAAGAAATAGGTACATTATTTTATGGACACCCTGTACTAGGGAAACAGTGGGTTGGAGAGCCAGTGTGTCACATTAATTGAGTGCTAGTCTGTTGACACCTGCTGGTTCTCCATCCTAGCCACAATCCCATGAGTCTGTACTTACATTTTTTCTCGCATCACCATGGTATTGCCGAAAGGAAATTCATGAGGTGTGTTTGCACTTGGTGGCTAATTATTAGAAGGTGCTAGACAAGATTACTCAGCAGTTGGCAGCCTTTGCTTTATTTCAGAAATGAACAGAATATACAGATAACCATGGAAGAGTATACTTTAAAAAGGAATAGGTGGCATTGTTGTAACTTTTCTGAGGTTGCAGGACTGACTTTTTTTTCTTTGGCAATTTTCTAGCATATTGATTAAATTGTATGACTGTGTGCTTGTGTACCAACGGTTGGAATAACTGGTAGTTTGTAATGTGAGAAACAATTTGTGTAATTTATCAGTGACTTAAATGGCCTTTGTCGGTCCCTTGTATGACAAACAGTCTTGAGATCAACTGTGAATAAAAGTCAAACAGTGATCAGAAAGGTGACAGATGTTCTGATTGGATCTGAAGCAAGAACAATGCTCCAGCATAAGATGATCATCATTGAGCAGTATTTTGCAACACAGTATGCAAATAATTTGAGATGTCATATTTCTATTTTTATTGAAAAATCAGCACAGTTGCTGGCCCAGTAATGAAGGAGCAGGTAAAGTCATCACAGCTACAGCACTTCCTCAGTAATGTTCTAGTTCTTGTTCTACAACGCACTATATTGAAAACAACTCCTAACAGTTTTGTGCAGTGTCAGGTGTCTGGCATAGCAGAGTGCAACTGTGTTTTGGGTAGGGCTGAAAATAGCCAGTGCAGAGCACTCTTACTATAGTCTTTAGAGTGCTGTTAAAGTTTATTCTCAGCGCCCATGGAATGTTGAGCATTCTATTGTAGAAATGCAGTGTGCTTTTTAAATTTTGTTGGTGACCCAAGAGCTGTATATCTCCATCACCATGGATATCTGCAAACAGTAGTTCCTAGACCACTGTCATTATTTCATTCACCCCTCTTGTTGTGTCTCCTTTTCTTCCATTACACAATAAGTAAACAGTGTACATATTGCAGTATGGTACATGCATGTTCTTGAAAACCGCCAAACACTCTTTATTTACATTTTTAGAATGATCTGTCTTATAATATTGAATATAAAAAGTACTTAAATGTGTAAAAGGTAAAGGACTCAGCTGAGGCATTTTGGGAACATAGTGTTAGGTCCAAATATTTTGCACACTCTGGGTGTTGTGGTCAGCATCACGCTGGCCACCTTTAACCATCCTAGAGGTGTAAACCTTATGTATAAATTATTGTGACCATGCTAAGACATTGTGGTATGTATATTTTATTTTTTTATATCTTTCAGTGCCAAGAAAAGCTGTTCCAAATACAACTCCAGGGAAATAATTTGTCATTGTGTGCATGTTTAGTTTAAATGGTAGTTAACTTGTTTCATTTGTAAGTTTTAAAGAATAAATTTTTCTTGATTCAGATGCTCAGTTTTACTTATTCTGTGGTTAGCATCATTGGAATTTTTAAAATATCACATGATTTCTGTCTCAAGCCAACTTTCTGCACATGGAAATGAAGTTTGTTTTCTTGAGGCTGATGTTCATATATTTGTGAAGTGTGTGTCAGATTGTCATTAATATATTTTAAAAGTAAACGCCAAATTGTTGCTAAGCTATTTCAGCATTTCTGATCCTATTTTATGTGGGAATTTGTGGGGCAAAAAGTCGTGATCAGAAAACAAAGTGCAGACAAGGGTAATAATGATGAGCTTGAAGGAGAAATAGTTACACATTAGTAGTGCTTCAACAGAATATTTTAACAAACTATAGAATTGAGCAGGGAGGAAACATCTTAAGGGTATCCCAGAGATTTGAGCCTGCAACTTCAGGCTGTTGCACCTTTGGAAAAACATTTTATCATTATAGATGATCTGTATTCTACAGGGAGTGCCTTCCTGTTTTTAAATTCCAATTTCTTCAAGCATATCCTACTAATTTATATGAAACAAATGGCAAAATAAAGAGAATGAACTGCCATTTCATTGCATAAAATGCTCTATCACATTAACATTACAGCTGAGCGTGAGACCCAGTCTTTTCAACACATAATTTCATAACAGGCAGTAATTTTTGCTGTCTCTTGTAATGTCAGTTTATTGGCCATTGTAGATGTTGTTTTATATTAGTTTGTTTCTGGCTGGTAATTAAAAAAGAATAAAACTTGATAATCAAATGGCAGTTCTGGCTCCTTATTTTGGCGTGTTTTATGTGTACCGAGTGGATACAAGCAGGATATAATGAGGTTATTTCCCAAGGAAAAGGCCTCGTGAATGCAATGTAATGATACATACACAGACTTCTGTCTTCTTGAGATTAATGTATAGTCCCACCTGTTGGCTATGTTTATTCAGTCTGACTGTTTTTTCTTGGATGTGTTGATGTGAGTGTGTGGATAGTGCAGTGTCTTCAGCGCATTCTAGATCCTTCACTGTAGAGATCGCTGTCCATCTTATTCCTCTAGTGGCGTCCACTGTTGTCTGGTGCATCACCCAATATATGACAGTTAAAAACCATGGTTGATAAGGGGCAACCATGCTGCACTCCTGTTTTCACGTCAAGAGTTAGGTTGCTGTGCCCAACACAGCATGGGAAATTAGCATACAGGCTTTTAATGATGGAGACCATGCATTTAGGGATTCCATAAGCCCTCAGTATTTTCCATAGGCTGTCCCTGTGTATGCTATCAAATACCTTTTCAAAGTCAACAAAATTTAAATACAGCTGCCTCTACCATTCTGAACACTGCTGTGTTATGTTCCTGGGGTGAAGATATGGTCTGTACATTGTCTGCTTCATCTGAATCCTGCTTGTTCCTTCCTCAGTTTATGGTCTAGTGCTCTTGAAATTCTTTGAATAATTATTCTGCTGGGAACTGATAGAGTAATTCCTCCAGTTGTTGCAGTCAGTGCGGTCACCTTTCTTTGGCAATTTGACAATTATTCCTTTGTTCCACTACACTGGTGTTGTCTCTGTTTGCCAGATTTGTGCAAATAGTGGTTTTGATAGCTCTGCCACTAATACAGGATCTGTTTTAAATATCTCTGCATTTAAGTTGTCAAGACCTGGAGCTTTTCCATTCTTCAACCCTTTGAAAGCTGTGATGATTTATTCCCTATGTGGAATAAATTTATTTATATCTTATCATTTTCAACCTCTTGAATGTTCAATAGTCACTCTAGAGGTGCATTATTTAGTGTTTCTCTGAAGTGTTCTGCCCATCTTGCTTCTTGCCCCTGTTATTTGGTGATGAGATTTCCGTTCGTCTCTTAACTAGTGTAATGTTGTTTGCACCCCATTTTCTCTCTGATTGATTTTGTTACTTTGTATAACAACCTTTGTTCATTCCTCAGTGCTGCCTCTTCTGCCTGTCTTGCAAGGTTATCTATGAACTTCCTTTTGTCTGCACAGGTTTGACATTTTATTTCCTTGCTCAGTTAACTGTAATGTTCACTAGATATTTCCGTCAACCTAGGGAACTTTGCTTCTATTTTCTTTCTTTTCAATTCTCATCCCATTAAAAAAAAATTTACTAAAATGAAACACTACATATGTGCCTGTTTCACAGCGTTATATCTTCAAAGTTTTTGGAATGAGATCAGATTTAAATCTGCGAAATAGGCTCAAGTGTAGTTTTTCATTTTAAAAAATGAATGGGATTTGGAGTTTCTTCATTAGCACTTGTGTGCTTGCGTGGAATTTTGCTTTGATTCTAGTGATGCACCAATTATGTGATGGCTGTAAAGATACCTGGGTAATGTGTTAAAATTCTTAAATACAACAAATTTCAAATAACCTGGAGAATGTTTGTTTTGCACCACGTAGCCTCTTACGACATGCCTGAGAAAGCAGTGACCTTTCTTTGTCCTAAGAGGCCCATAGAAACCAGATCTGCTATTTTAATGGTTCATCAAATCATGGGAAACAATGAAATTATATTATCAATGATGTTAAAAAAAAAATTGCCTGGTATTTGCAAAATGGCCAAAGTATTCATAATAAATAACCCATTGATAATTTAATGCAAGCTGTCTATTGCTCCCTCAGGCATGTCACAAAAAGCTACTAATGAAGGGCTGGCAACCTCTACATGTAAAACAAGTTATTACAGAAACCACTACTGCAAGAGTCTATGCTTTCTGCAAGGGGACAAGCTGCAATGGTAGCTCAATGTTCCTTGTGAGGGAAAAAAGAAAGAAATGGATGTCTAGCTATATGATAAGAAAGCCAAAATAACATTTCACTACATCTGCAATTAACAAAATGTACAGCATCTTGCTAGAAACACACTAACTAAGAGTGCAAAGAAAACTAACTGGCAACATGGAGATAATCTGGAAATCAGAAATAAACTATGGACAGAGGAAAATCATGCGCTGTTTGCAGCTTGAAATTTAGTGGTTCCGAGCTCTAAAATCAAATTACTGCATTCAATACCCGGTGGGTCCCTTTGCATACTTATGTTGTCTTAACTTTGCATAGTTCCCAAAATATGTGCATTGTACCTAAAATGTGTGTGTAATCCAAAAATTGGAAATCTTATCTACTTGCTATATAGTTTTAGTGATAGTGTGGCAAAAGAAGCCTAAAGAACTGTCCAAAATAAAGTTTCTCGCTTTATGCCACTGCAGTATATGAATTCACGAGTAACTGGATTGTCTCTTTAACTGGGCCAGGCGTTAGTGTTTTCAGGCATCTGAGTGATGACACTGTCTGGTGGCATGTACTTGGCCGCTTCTGGACACATGTCTTCATACATCTCTTGTAGTGTGGCTGGCCCGATGGGCATGATAGGGGTCGTATCAGTCTGACTCTGGAATAATTAAACCAAGAGTGAGGAGTAATATGGAAGCAAAGCAGAGGATAAGATATGCGGGATGGGTATAGGAGTAATACTGATGAGGAAGTAAAATCAGAGTTAATAGGGGTATTAGACAGTATTGACAGATTGTTAATATATTATTTATATACAGGCAGCAGATTAAAAAAAAAATTATGAGGTTCTATGTGAAATGAATTATAAGTAATCAGTCTGTTTCATTGCTAAAACTAGGTATTACAAACTGCAAATAAACACAGTTGATTCTCTAATCGTTAGTTCTTGACGTCTATACAAGATGCAACCACACAACAATCTTCATCTCTCACTAGATATAACATCCCATCATCTTTCATTTCTGTAAATTCACCCTTCATTGTTCCGCACAGATCTATATTAATTTGTTACTCATGGGTCTTTCTTGTTTCTTTGCCTATTGCGCCATTTCCATCAATTCCTACATGAGCTGTCACCCATACTAACAACACTGTCTATCCTGTAGCATTTAAATATATATTTAATTGTACATTCCTTGTCAGTGTACGATGAGTTATACTACAGGTCTGTTTCCCAGATAAATGTTCGTCTCCACTTTGAGTTGTTGCCTGCTGTTGGGTAGACTCATATATGGGTCAATCAAGACTTGATTTCTCTGGTTCTCCATGTTTCCCAATGCAGTGAAAGCTCCTCTTGCTTTTTGTATTCTTATTTTGATATCACTGTCTGTCCCTCCAACTTTGTCTATATCACTACCAAGATATGTGTAGGATTCTACATCCTTTAGTGGTGTTTCTCCAAATTCAATCTTGTAATCAATTCTTGCATTTATTCTCAATCTTTGTCTTTTTCCTGTGTTTTTTCAGGCCCACTTGTGATCCCTCATCAAGAATTTTCATTTTCTCTTGCATCTGGGTTATGGGACAGAAGAGCAGAGTCATCTGCAAAATCCAGATCATCAAGCTGTTTAGTCAGATTCCACTGGATTCCATTTCTGTTGTGCGATGTCGATGTTTTCATAACCCAATCTATTGCTAGGAAGAAAAGAAATGGAAACAAGAGGCATCCCTGTCTCACTCCCATTCTTATCCTAAACGGTTCTGTAAGTTGTCCTTCATGAAGAACTCTGCATGTCATGTCTTCATAGGTCTTCCTTATTATGTTAATGATCTTCATGGGAACTCCATAATGCCTCATCAGTTTCCAAAGTGATTCTCTGTCTACACTGTCGAATGCCTTTTTGTAGTCCACGAATCCGATGTAAAGCGGTGAATTCTGTTCCAGACTTTGTTCAACTAATATTCTCAATGTGGCTATCTGGTCTGTACATATCTGTTTTGTCGAAAACCTGCTTGTTCATCTCTCAGCTGCTTGTCTATAAACTCTTTTAATCTCTCAAGGATGATTCTGTTTAAAACTTTTCCTGGCACTGATAGTAACATTATTCCTCTATGATTTGTGCACTTGTAAATTTCCCTTAACAGAAATCAAGAAGAGAATAGGAATGGCCAAAGCTACATTCAACAACAGGAAACATATACTGACATCCAAACAGTTATCTCACAAATTAAAACTGAGAATCATAAAGTGTTATATATATTCTGCATTTCTGTATGGTGCAGAAACATGGACGATGAATAAGCATTTGGAAGAAAGAATTGAGGCTCTTGAAATGTGGATATATAGAAGAATGGGGCGTATCTCATGGAAAGAAATGAAAACAAATAAGGAGGTCCTAGAAAATCTAGGTATGAAAAGAGAACTAATGAGGGAGGTCAAAGTTCGGCAGTGTCGTGGAATATTCTAATCCACATATATAAATTATCAAGTAAATATAAAGCCTAATAAATACATATAATAAATAAAGGAAGAAGAATGGTAAAGAACAGTGCTGTCACAATGACAGTACTCGAAATCCCCCTTCTTTTCTACTTCGTCGGAAAATTGTAACGCTTTCACGTTGATATTAAAGGCCTTCTGCAACATACACGCGTTTCCCAAACACACAATAAAATGTGCTGCCTTTCTAAGAAAAACCTTGAAATATGCAAGTTGACCTAAATTTTAAATTCCATTCATGTCTTTTTCTACACTATGTTACCAAAAACAAAAGACAGATGGACTAAAGGATAGCGAGAAGGGAGAGGCAGAAAGCCGAACACTAAACACGCGTCGCGCGATACACAAATGCTGCCATCACGCGTGTAAGACTACATGCACTAACTTTTTTTCAGACGGACAGTGATAAATTCACTACCCTTCCCAGAGTTAGGTTTTAAAATCTGAAAAACGCTTATTGGGGAAACCTGACATTCTACTGTTTTATGTCCGAAATCCTGACATTAGTCTGACAGTACAGCAGGACAGGTGGCGGTTCTCACATAAAAAATAAAACAACTACACGACTATCCTAGAAATTGCATATTTTGAACGCAGCCACTTAGCTCTTTTAAATTTGGATATTTGGGCTCCTTAGGGTTTGCTGACAAAGAATATGTACAACGTTATGCAAATATTCTAGGAATTAACAAGTTATAGCCAAAATAAAATGATAGTGCTGTCAGACAACACCCAAAATCAGAATCGCTCAGTGGTAGATTTTTTTTCACCACCATTGTACGGGAAATGGGCCACAAGTTACATTTGAACTGATTGGCTGGAATGATATGTAAGGCTAAACACGATTGGTCGGGCTATAAATGCTATCCTTGGTTGTTAGGGGAGACGTAGGAAGTTAAAATTTTTTCAAACACTTGTCGAAACGTAGCTCCATTGGCTAGACTCGCTGATATACTCACTTAGGAGCGTTAGTTCGAGACCACTAGTGCAAATAAGCTTGATAAAGCAACAGTGCGTTGAAGCCAGCTCATATTTGTGTTAAATAAAAGCCTGGAACATAAGCAGATGGGAATTTGTGCCAGTATTTTGTGCCAGAATTCATTGCTAATCAACGTATCTGTGTTTGTTTCCATGAATTGTGGTAAGCTTGAAACATTCAGTATCTTTTAATGAAAATTGAATGTGAATTGTTAATTTATGCCTGTATATATGTGTAGTTCAGTAGCAAACATGATATAAAGCCTATAATGCTCCAGCCTGAACAGAAGGTGTCGGAGGAAAGTAAAAACTGCATGGAATGGCCAAACAGTACACTGACACCTAGATTATTGATTAGACAGAAATAATGCTGGAAGTGCAGAGGCGTAGTAACCATTAAGGAGGTTAATGCTGGTATAAAGTATTTCAGATGAAGCTGACAGTTGGCCTAACGCTCTGAACTCAATGTTTGTGATGTATTGTGCTCAGTGTAAAAAGAGAGTATAAATTAGTTATGAAGTAGAAGGTACATCCTTCTTGTTTTCAGGGACCGTGGTCTTGATGGTATTGAGCAGCACCTGGTCAGAGCTTTGCTGAATCCAGAGTCGGACAGCATACTCCTTGGTCCATTTAGCTATCAGTGAGGTGTCTCCAGAGCCGAGGGGAGAGTCGAGCAGAGGAGTCTGTTCCTGCCGCCATCACGCCAGATAAGCTGATGTGGCCAGCTGAGCTCAAAATTATGTACCCCCAGCTTAAAATGACCTTGTAAAAATAACATTAAGAGGGGAATTAAATTGTGTTAATATCAGGAACTGAGAACATCTCCCATAATAGTTCCCCTAAAGACAAACTATTGAAGTCATGATGACAAATACCAACAGAGCTTGAACAAAACAAAACCAGTATTACCTCATATTACTACTACACAACTGACACACATAGGATACTTTTAATAATATATGTCATTACAATATTCATATTGATAAATTCTGTACATATAACTTGTAAGTAAAATTGATTGTGATTCCTGGTTCCCTTTGTAATTGAATCAGGACACATATTCATTCATAACAGCAATGAATACATATTGTTATTTGAAAAGTTATCAGTGACTCCTTTAAGTTATCCTTTAGAGTGTTATATGTATGTGAGTGTCACAGTGTTGTCAAGTGTGGTGGAATAAATTAAATTGTTTATCCGTCTGTTGTTGTTATGACTTACACTTCATCATACACATACCCTAGACATACAACGTAGTCATCACACTATTCCAGAATAATTCTGACTGAGATATATATATATATGTGGCAGCAAGTAAGGTTATCTATAATACACTACACTTATTAGATATAGATACCTTCACAGCTGATCTCAGTCAGTACACTAAGTCCCCTATAAATATTTATAACATCCCACTTCACCACAGGCAGCTAAAATACTTTGGCCACATAAAAAGGCATAACACCTTGCAGAAGACCATAACAGAAGGGAGAGTTGAAGGCAAACGTGCAAGGGGAAGACAGCGCTATAAGTGGGAAGATAACATCAAGAGATGGACAGGAAAGAGTCTATCAGAGTGCACCACCAAGACAAGAGACAGAAGACGTTGGAGATCCATTACAGCCAACCTTCGTTGTGGAGATGGCAACTGATGATGATGAAATTTCCCTTCTTAGGTAACTTGACCAGATAACCTTCCTTCCATTCTGCTGGTATTTCCTCTCTCTCCCAGACTTTGCCAAGAAGCTTGTATAATATCTCTGTAGAGTATCAATATCTGTTTTTATGGCCTCGGCTGGAATGCAATCTGGACCAGCTGCTTTTCCATCTTTCAGAAACTTTATGGCTTTCTTTATTTCTTCTCTACTTGGTCGTTCACAGCTGATAGTAGCTCCTCTTCTGCTGGCTGGATGTCTTGGGGATTAGTTGGAGATGGTCTATTGAGAAGTTCCTCCAAATGTTCTGTCCATCGCTTCATTTGTTCTTGTATATTACTAAGCAATTTTCCATTCTTATCTTTTATGAGTCCATTTGCTTGCTTATATTTCCCTGTTAGCTTCTTTGTGTTCTTGTACAGGTCCCTCATATTTCCTTTGGCTGCAGCTTCCTCTGCTTCCCTTGCCAAATCATCAATATATTTCGTCTTGTCTCTTTTGATGTTACTTCTTTGTTTGCTTCTATGTACACTTCATGAGCCTTGGCTTTGGAGCTTCTGGTTTTGCTTCTGTTTAAATCTACTTTCTTGTTTTTCCTTTCTTCTATCTTGCTAATGGTTTCTGTTGTTATCCATGGTTTGTGCTGATGTTCTCTTTTTCTCAGTACTTCTTCACATGTCTCGTTCCATATATTTTTTACTTGTTGCCAGTGGTCTTCCGTATCTGCTTCATCTATCAGCTGTTGGAGTACTTGGTATTTGTTGGATACTGTGATAGAAAACGTTTCTCTTATTTCCTGATTTCTTAGATATCCCACATTATACTGTTGTCTATAGCTATATACTGTTGTAAATTTCTTGAGTTTTATGACAAATTACAGGATTAATATCCTGGGTCTCTGCGAGACACAGTGGAAGGGCATAGAGAGGATGAGATTGATCACAGGAGAAATGGTGTTGTCCTCAGGACATGAGGAGGAAAGAGCCCACCACAGTGAAGGGGTGGCTTTAATGCTGTCTATGGAAGCACAGAAGGCACTTACAGAATGGGAAGCAATGGGACCCCGAATAATAACAGCAAGTTTTAAATCAGCCAAAAAGAAAGTAAATATAAACATCATCCAGTGTTATGCACCAACAAATGATAAAGAAGAATCTGAAAAAGAAGACTTTTACACCAGATTACAAAATGCCTTGGACAAAAAGAAAAAAATCACAATTTTGATGGGGGACCTAAACGCGAAAATAGAAACAGATAACACCGGCTTTGAAGAAATCATGGGAAAGCATGGATTAGGTATGATGAACGAGAATGGGGAACTATTACCTAACTTCTGTGCTTCAAAACAACTAGCTGTAGGAGGAAGCATATTTCCACATAAAAGAATACATAAAGCAACATGGATATCACCAGATCACAGAACTGAGAATCAGATTGATCACATATGCATAAGTAAGAAGTTTAGGTCATCATTGCATGATGTAGAAGTATGCAGAAGAGCAGATGTGGTATCAGACCACCATCTTCTGTTGGCTAAAACAACATTAAAACTGAAGAAATTTACAACAGTATATAGCTATAGCACCCGTGTGTTACCGGGGCCCGAAAGGGGAGCAAAGAATAGTAACACTGTTCCCTGCCATGCATGTCGTAGAAAGCGACTAAGGAGGGTTGGGCTTGGGGCTGGTCACCCCATCCTGTAAAAAATTTAAACCGCAAAAAAACTTCAACAAACATAGACAAGTCAATTAAGGAAAATAAAACACAGCCATCCAAGACAGAAAGGCGTATGATACAACACAGAGAAAGCCGAAAGGAGTCTGTGTTGCTGACTAACCTTCTTTCTTATAGGAGAACTTCCAGATTTGGCACCTGGAATGTTCGGACATTAAATGAACAAGGGAAAGTGGCACAAGTAGCAGCAGAAATGAGGAAATATAAAATCGAGGTTCTGGGAATGTGTGAAACAAAGTGGAAGGGGGTAGACAAGAAGAAACTCATCACAGGTGAATTGGTGCTGTCCTCAGGACGTGAAGACGAAAGTTCACACCACAGTGAAGGGGTAGCTCTTATGTTATCTAAAGAAGCACAGAAAGCACTCATTGAATGGGAAGCTGTTGGACCCAGAATATTAACAGCTACTGTTAAAACAGCTAAAAAGAAAATAAGTCCCATAACCGTAATCAGATGCAGGACAAATTGAAAACACTCGATGAGAGGTCACAGCAATTGGGTCTGAAAATACACAGGGAAAAGACAAAAATAAAGAAGCTAACAGGGAAATACAAGCAAACAAGTTGCCTCATAAAAGACTAGAATGGAAAACTGCTCAGCAATATACAAGAGTAAATGAAGAGGTGGACAGAATATTTTGAGGACCTCAATAGACCAGCTCCCCCCAGACATCCAGCCAGCAGAAGAAGAGCTACAAATTAACGGTGAAAGATCAACGAAGGAAGAAATAACGAAAGCCATGAAGCTTCTAAGAGATGGAAAAGCGTCTGGACCTGATGGCATTCCAGCAGAGGCCATCAAAGCAGATATCGACACGGCTACAAAGATGTTATATAAATTACTTGGTAAAGTCTGGGAAAAGGAGATACCAGCAGAATGGAAGGAAGGATATCTGGTTAAGTTGCCTAAGAAGGGAAATTTACAAGAGTGCACAAAACAGGAGCCGGGGTAACATATTCGTTAGTGCACTGGCTTCCTAGCTGTGGTCTATGGTTCAATCTTCAGATGAGGTGGGATTTTTTTAGGCCACAAACGGCTCCTGGGTCGACCCAGCCCCAAATGGGTACCAGAGCAACTCTGGGAAGGTTAAGGCGGCCGGCATGATGCTGACTACATCACCCCTAGTGTGCCGATGGTCAAGAAAATATGGGCCTAACACCATAATCCCAATATGCCTCAATGGGCGTTTAACGGGATCCTTTACCTTTTTTTACAAATTAAAGAGGAATAATGTTACTATCAGTGCCAGGAAAAGTATTAAACAGGATTATTCGTGAGAGATTAAAAGAGTCCATAGACAAGAAACTGAGAGATGAACAAGCAGGTTTTCGACAAAACAGATATGTACAGACCAGATAGCCACTTTGAGAATAATAGTTGAACAAAGTCTGGAATGGAATTCACCACTATACA
The DNA here is from genome assembly GCA_024509875.1 of Oreohelix idahoensis. NCBI lineage: Eukaryota > Metazoa > Mollusca > Gastropoda > Stylommatophora > Oreohelicidae > Oreohelix > Oreohelix idahoensis. Next base: position 137,963 of record JAMPIV010007790.1, on the reverse strand, counting down.
TCGGATTTGTGGACTACGAAAAGGCATTTGACAGTGTAGACAGAGAATCACTTTGGAAATTGATGAGGCATTATGGAGTTCCCCTGAAGATCATTAATTTAATAAAGAAAACATATAAAGACATGACATGCATAGTTCTTTACAGAGCCGTTTAGGATAAGAACAGGAGTGCGACAGGGATGCCTCTTGTCTCCATTTCTTTTCTTACTAGCAATAGACTGGGTTATGAGATCATCGACAACACACAACGGAAATGGAATCCAGTGGACTCTGACTAAGCAGTTGGATGATCTGGATTTTGCTGATGACTTGGCTCTTCTGTCCCATAACCGTATTCAGATGCAGGACAAATTGAAAACACTCGATGAGAGGTCACAGCAATTGGGTCTGAAAATACACAGGGAAAAGACAAAAATAATTAGAATAAATGCAGGTAATGATAACAGGGTTGAACTTGAAGAAACACCAATTCAAGATGTAGAATCGTACACATATCTTGGCAGCAATATAGACAAAGTTGGAGGAACGGACAGTGATATCAAACTTAAGAATACAAAAAGCAAGAGGAGCTTTCATTGCATTGGGAAATATATGGAGATCAAGAGAAATCGGATCCAACACGAAAATAAGAATCTTCAACTCAAATGTGAAGCCAGTCCTATTGTATGGCTCTGAGACATGGAGAACAACAAAGACAACAACAAAAAAGCTACAGACTTTCATAAATGGGTGCTTGCGTAGAATAGAGGGATTAAAATGGTATGACAAGGTTACCAACGTGGAACTGATGACAAGAACTAGACAAGTGCCAGTGGAACAAGAGCTGAGAAGAATGCGATGGATAGGACACACACTGAGGAAACCTATTGATAGCATTACAAGGCAGTCCTTCTTCTGGAACCCCCAGGCCAAGAGAGGCAGAGGTAGACCAAGCAGCACATGGAGAAGAGAGCTGGAAACATAGGTGAAAATGATGAGGAGAACGTGGAAAGAACTTGAGATGATGGCACGTGACAGGAGGACGGCATGTGTTTGTTGAAGGCCTATGCTCCTTTGGGAGTGGAGGTTTATGAATGAATGTAGCTGTAGACAACAGTACATTGTATGATATCTAAGAAATCAGGAAAGAAGAGAAAAATTTTCTGTCGCAGTATCCAACAAATACCAAGTACTCAACAGCTGGAAGATGAAAGCAGATACGGAAGACCACTGGCAACAAGTAAAAAATATATGGAACGAGACATGTGAAGAAGTACTGAGAAAAAGAGAACATCGGCACAAAGCATGGATAACAACAGAAATTATTAGCAAGAAAGAAGACAGGAAAAACAAGAAAGCAGAAAATATTGGGGTCTATCACCAGGATTTTAATTCGTGATCTTCTCCTACCATTCATTTTGAGAATCCTTATTAAGAGTGTGGATTAATATAAACATATCGACAGAAGTGAAACATCAATATTTATAAACAGAAACAGCGTTGTTATTGCGTGAGTCTGTACATTAGCAGTTTTGATGAATCACAATGGAAATTAAATATGTCCATCTAGAAAAAGCAGTTTTCACTAACTGAGCGATTTTCTGAAGGCATCTCAGACCTTTCTGCCTAAACTCTTTCATAAACGTAAGGTTGCACATATTTTTCGCCCATTAAAGGGACCACCACTGTAGTTAGCCCACTAACGTATAGCCTGCACCATGCCACTTCATATTCTCTAATACTTCTTTTAGCAATTAACAGCGCACAACTTCCAGACATAAATCAGTTATATACATAAGTCGCATACATTTCATTTGTAAGACGTGCACAACGTAGTTGTACATTCATCGTTTTGCTATAAGGGGCCTGTACCACCACTGTTTGAGAATCATTTGAAGGAAAGTAGTGCCAGAGCGGTTCATGTATTCTTACAGCTATATTCTCTGTAGCAGTTTGACTTATGTGAAGAGGTTACCAGTTCTAAGCACAACCTCACATTAACTACCCCATACGGATTGCCTGAGGTGTTTCATGTCCAATAACTTCTTTGCCTTCCCAGATGATTCTTCCTACACCCTCACCAAAAACCATACAGAGTAAGGTTGCTTGCATATTCCAGAATAGCTATATAGTCTTCATTGACATCATCTTTTTTTGCTACTTCTTCTTCGTCTTTCTTTTTTTTCGAACATCCTCAGGTGTAATTTTAAATATACATGAAGAAAACAGTGGTCAGTCTCAGGTTGCTGCATCTCTAATGTTTTCCTGGACTGATACTTTTGACAGCCATAAGAGCTTCCTCTCTTCCTCATATGTGGGGTAAAGCGTCTCAAAGTGAGTGTGCTAGGAGTAGTTCAATCACATTCAACTTTCAGACATAAATCTACAAAAACAAACGTCTGACAGTCAAGTGGATCAGTGAGGACTTCAAAATCGTCAGTATCAATCAACAATATACAATACTGTTGTCAATTTTTACATTAAATAAGCAACTTTATAGGGGTTAAAAAAAAACGTTTGTAGTGGCCTTAACAACCACCACTTCCCCCTTGTAGCTCCCTCGGGGTCTCTGATGAGACAAAGAAAGAATAGAACGACTGCTCTCACGCCTAGTTGGCAGGGAGGATAGTGTGATTCGCTTCCGTAGCTAGGCAGGGTGCCGTTCGGAAGGTCCTGGGTTCGGTTCTCCGGTAAGCCACTCACTTCTGTTGTTTTTCTGTTGTCTAGTTTTCTACTTCTTTATTTCTCACAAGTGCCTGAAACATACCTTTTGTGTGTGTAATATTAATTTATTTACTGCTCTCTCAGGCATGTTGTTCAAGGCGACATATGAGATTGTGCACAGAGCTGGCAAGTTCATCATGTAAAACAAGGCAACATATGAGATTGTGCACAGAGCTGGCAAGTTCATCATGTAAAACAAGGCAACATATGAGATTGTGCACAGAGCTGGCAAGTTCATCATGTAAAACAAAGTGGCACAGAAACCACCTCGTCAAGGTCATGTGTATGCTTGGTGTCCGGTTTCGTATAAGGCGACCACCTGCAATGACACCTCCTTAAGGAGCTATAAGGAAAGTGATAATGATGAACAACCACACCACACATAAAAACACCCACAGACACACACACACACACACAGACATGAACAACCACACCACACATAAAAACACCCACAGACACACACACACACACACATGAACAAAAAGTTTGATATTGAGAAAAATATCTTACAGGTGCGGTTTTGTTGCCCCAGCACTTTAGAGGCAGCGATCTTCCCAAACCGAACAGAAAACTGCACAGCTCTCCGATCGTTATGGCTGACAGGCCCAGCCACAGACCTAGCTGACCGCCAAGGTCACTGATTAAGTTCATGCTCTGAAACCAAAGAGATAAGTATGATAGATGGAGCTATACTAACAAGGTCAAGGTCATCCCATAGCAGATACTGCCGTAGGGGAGCCAAGTGTCAGTTAGCAGTTCCTTTCCTCGCTGCCTTTACCTTCCTTAACTCAAGAACAGAGTCATATATCCATTTACAGTGGGGTAGACGAGCGTTACGCTACCGTATTTTCTGCGAGAGGCCAGCGCTGTAATAACACTGCTAATCGGGCGCTGGCAGCTATACTAAGCAGTTTATATTCTTTCGGTTCTTTCAGTTTGGTTCATGCATTAACCTGAGCCCCATTGAACAATCGGGCAATGCCTGAGGGCTTACAGTAGTAGAGGGTCCACTCTGGCGTAACCTCCATCTAGCTCAGGGTTTCTTAACCTTTTTTTTTTTTTTGTGACGTGGAACCTTTCGATTGTCCGATAAAGGCTACGGACCCCTTTGATTGTCCAATGAAAGCTTTGGACCTCTTCTTTAAAAAAAAAAAAATGTACATAGAAGCATAATTTTAAAATTTACATTTTAAAATTTAGGTTATGTACACCGACCCCATAGAATCCATTCATGGACCGGGTTCGTGGTCCAAAGGTTAAGAAATCCTGATCAAGCTTAATCAGATGTCAAGTAAATTATTCCTTATAGCCAGGTGGCCCAGACCACTGTCAGTCCGCCTCTGGTATGAACAAAAAAGTGTGTGTACTTTTATTATTGTTTAAAATTTTATTATTGTCTCTCATGAAATAAAAGTAGTGGTAAACATACAAAATATAAATTTAGATAAGCAGAATGTGGCTTGAAATTGACATACCTCATATGCCTTCTGCTGCTCCACATGCTCATAGATCAAATCTTGAAAGTAGATTTGTAGCTTGGTAAATTCGTGGGTACTGTAACAGAACAATTACCAATCTTCCCTTAATCAAGGCATGCACGAAACAGAGGATTATAGCTAGGATATTTCAAGAACATAATGTCTGTGAAATCTTATTTCATATAAAAGTTAACTTCAATTTAATTAAGTCCTGCGATGTCTATGACGTTATACTTTTATGGTTTCTTCAATGCAGAAGACCATTATTGTATGCTCTTTCTATATATTTTTACTCTTTAAGTTACTTTGCAATGCAAAAATTAAAAAAAAAATTGATACGTATCAACTAGGTACCAACTTTGTTCATACGTCTGCGAATTTATTCCTTACGGCATTATAGTAGTTCAAGCATAAGTTTATCATTCATCATTGTCCTTTGCGCTCCGGAAGAGCATGCAGCCACTATTGTGGCCGTGCCCCTTGTAGGAAACCTGCTCCTAACATAAACATGCTCTTGAGGTGGTGGTCATTTGGTTTTTACACATTGAGGTTGCCAGCAACGTGCAAAGTCTTATTATAGTCGCCTTGTACGACATAGATCCCGGAAATCAGATATGCTGACGACATAGTCCTCCTATCGACCAACCCAGAAGGACTTGAACAATTAATTCTGTCCACCAAAAAACACAGCGAGGCCCAGAATCTATACCTAAACACCAAGAAGACCAAAGTATTGACAACAGACAAAGTAAAGACCAAACCAGAAATTGAAATTGATAACGAAGAACTGGAAAGTGTTAATGAATTCGAATACTTAGGATCAATCATCAACAGCTCTGGCGACTGTGCAGTAGAAATTAAAAGAAGACTTGCAATTGCTTCACATAAACTAATACAGATGAAAAACCTATGGCAAGGCACAAGCAAAGAAACAAAGTTACAACTGATCAGAGCATGTATATTCCCAGTAGCAACATACGGCTGCGAGACTTGGACACTCAATAAAACAGTTGCAAAAAAGATTACATCATTCGAAATGAAATGCTACAGAAGGATGTTGAGAATACCCTGGACAGAAAAAAAGACCAACAGAGAAGTACTGCACTCACTAAATGTACAGGAACATTGGCTCCTAAATACCATCGCAATAAGGAAGCTGAAATTTTTCGGTCATATAAAAAGACATAATAGTCTGGAAAAAACAGTGATGGAACGCATGGTCCCTGAAAAAAGGGGAAGGGGTCGACCTAGACGACGGTGGACCCAGGACATCACAGAGAGTCTGAACTTGTCTTTGGCTGATGCAGGTCGACTTGCCCAGAATCGTGATGCGTTCAGAGCAGCTGTAATGGAGACAACGTTCTGGAAAGAATACGTCACATGATGATGTATGACATAATTGAAAGTGAAGTAGCTAGCTATATTCTGTCTTTATCTCTTCAGAGTTCCCCCCCCCCCCCTCCTCCCCGGGAACAACACTGTGCCAAGCTTACGTTAAAATAGATGCATTTCAAACATCCCAGCTAGATAGTTCAGTCATTAAAAACAATTCTGTAGGTGTTATTTGATATACGTTTATGCTTCCACATGTAAGAATTTCCACCTTTATGTTACCAGGGTCCAGAAGGGGAGCAAAGAATTGTAACACTGTAACTTACCAGGCATCTCGTAAAAAGCGACTAAGGTTGGTTGGGCATGGGGAGGGGGGGGGGGGGGGGGCGGGCGGGGGGGGGGGGGGGGGGGGGGGGGGAAAGGGGTACCCCATCCTGTAAAAAATCTTGACCACAAAAACTTCAACAAACAAAATGGACAGGTCAAATACAGAATTTGGAGACAGAATTGAAAAAAGACGAGGAAGACGCAGAAAGAACTTGAGCAGATGGCACGTGACAGGAGGACTTGGCAGATGTTTGTTGAAGGTCATTGCTGCTTGGGAAGCTAAAGGGTATTGATCGATCGATTGATTGATTGATTGATTGATTGATTGATTGATCGATTGATTGAAATAATAAATTTCACTATCTGAGTAACCTTTCCCTTTCTTACGACTGGTTTTACTTGATTTATTTTCTTTTAGTTTCTGGAGAAGCATAACAGGTAAAGTAGTGCTGTAGTAGAAATTATCATAGCGGAGTGATGTGTTAGAGAATTCACTATACTAGGCCCAGCTTTATGAGGTGGGGGTGACCAATTCCTTTCCTCGCTACTTTTGCCTTCCCTAGCCCAAGAACAAAGTTAGGTACCCATTTACAGCTGTGTAGACTGGAGCTTGACACCACCAGGTTTCAATCCTAGAACCTGGTAGCTTTGCAGCTCGAGACAAACGCTCTAACCGCTTTGCCAATCTGACGATCTTATTCTTTCTTGTTCAAGCGTCGTCATTATGGCAAGCCATCCGGTTTAACCTAGATCCAATGATCGCCGGTTATATTAGGGCATATCTTCAACTATAAAAGAGTTAAAACAGCGTTTATTATCATCATTATTTACCTATCCACTCCTTATTGAGCATGAGACCAACAATGTAGCGGGTCACCCTTGCAGGAAATCACACCCCCAAGCATTCATGTGCATTTACTTTTGCGGTGGTTCCTATATTTTATATGATAAGGTAACCAGCCTCATGCATACACTCATATTCATTTTCTCTGATTAATTTTCTCTTATTCATTTTCGCCCGAGGAAACGAACGAATGAACTTTCATTTAAAAGGGTATTTTATGGGAGCAGTAGTGCTATGTGATTAACTTAAGGTTGTACATGGAGCTGGCAACATCATCATACAAAATAAATTAGCACAGAAACCACAACTGCAAGAGTGTGTGAATGCTCGGTGCTGGCTTCCTGCAATGAGGTCATCTACAGCGGTGGCTCCATGCTCCGAGGGAAATTAAAGATGGTAATGAGTTGTCTGAAACTTCATTGACAAGAGCAGTTATTGCGTCAGACTCTCAGTCCAAGCTTCGGAAGATCCAAATTGGATGGCTACGGCATGAATGGAAAACCTCCATAGCAGCCTCAAAAATTCAGGAACTGATGTGGATCTACTGTCCTGGTCATGCAGAGGTACGCGGCAATGAAAGAGCTGATAGACTAGCTTCAAGAGCACCTATAGTGGGTGCGCAGGATATGGATAAGAGAAGAGATACTGAAGACAATTAATGATCGCCTGTTAGAGAATGACACTGCAATCGATGAATCATCATGGCTAAGATTGCTGGAGTTTGGCATTAGGCGTGGAACTGGCAGGAATGGACGTATGAGAGGATGCATCCGGTGTATGTACAATCAGCGCGCAACAGGAACTGTTAACATTCATACCCTTCGACATTTGCTGAGGGAGACTGTGCACCTATGGGTTTGCCCGGAGTGCAATGATGTCGATTCTGAGCAACAACAACAATGAATTGTACTTTTCTTTCTTTGTCTCAGAAAACCCACCGGAACTTCACGAAGTTTTGTCCGCCCAGCTTCCGTGAAAAACAGTAAAAAACTGACAACTTTAAGAACATTACAATGAAAGCCTAACGATTCTTTTGAAGAAAAGATACACGTGGTTTTTTTGTTTTTTTTTTACCCCCAAGACACAAAATGAAATGCTTGATTGACTCTTACCTGTCTTCTAGGTTCCTGTACATCGAGTTAGTCTGAGCGAGCTGAAGTTGGAGGTAAGGCTGTCGAAGAAATTCAGTAGTTTATAGTTGTTAACAAGCTAGAATTCACACGTACACCGGTTATCTTATAATGACATTTAGGCTGATGTAGGAGTCAGTAGACTGTAGGACCGATACGCGACGTTTTCCCTTCAAGTTGGAATTTTTTGGCGTTTTTGTTTTTAATTTTGATACGTCCTCAGTTCTTATCTGACCTTACTATTTTTGATAAAGTTCGAAACAAGTTGGGATTAGGTTAAGGCTAGCAGTATCGTACAAATGGAAAGCCACTCTGGCAACATAGCGGATGCTGTCTACTGGGTCCTTCTTCAGTGGTGTCATTATTCTGCTTCACGCCCGAACCAGTTGTTAAAGTTTACCAGGGTTTCGCAAACTTGAATTGATGATAGGAAACTCTATACAGAGCGATACAACAGGAAGCAATCTGACCATCAGAAGTAGTCCCCCCGTTGGTAAAGTGTTTCGGTCCCTTAATCTCCTTTACACTCTAAACAATAGGGTGGGGCCCACTTCAGTCATGACTCTCAGGTGTCAGCCACCCGTTGTCTTGTGATAGAATTGAACCCACTCCACCTTGGTTGTAGCTTTCAACTTCACTCCTGCTTTCTGCAAGCTGGAGGCAATTGTGAAAGTAACCCCTATGTTGAAAATAAATTACTGTCCCGAATTCCATAGCCTGTTGCGGTTGTTCCACAGCCACCACGTTGTCCTTTCCGCAGTTTCTCTGAGCCTCTTAAGCCCTTGTTCTTGACTACCCTTTCAAACCCAACAGTTTCAGTAGATCATACACCGAAGCAGCCACTAGCTAGACATCTTGCACCTACCTCAACAGCCATGACCATTGCAGTGAACCCGTTGTGTCTCAAGTCCGTGACCAGATCATTATTCTTGACCACTTTGAACGAGTGTTGCTCGTCCAATCTGGATTCAAATGGCACGGTCAGCTCAATCATTATAATCTAGTGCGATGATGAGGAACGCTGCACTTTATCTGACCGTCTTTGAGATCTTCTGATACTTTCTGGATATGCCCCTAGCCCAGGTAAATCTACTGCCATTTACCAATCATTTTCACAGTCAAGAATAGAAGATAAACTGCCATTTCGTTTACTTGGTTTGGGATGTGCTGATTTTCCTGCTCTCAGAAACTATGTCCATAAGTTAAAAAAAAAAAATTAGGCTAATATAACTAGACAAAAACTGAATTTTTAATATACAATTGGCCAATTCACCCAATTCTATAAGTGTCTCAGTAAGTTTAATGGGAACACCATCGCTGTGGATGAAGGAAATTTTCTCAGCGTTGAAAACATTTCGTATCTCATGACACTGAAGCTGATAGGGAAACCTCATGCTGAATGGGATGCAATACCGTTTGTGAAGGTTTGGTTATGCCTTGGACATTATACAGCTGCCGACAACTGAGTCGTGAAAATAGAGGACACTGAGTTTTCACAGCATCACAGCCATGCGGTGTCTACTTTAATTTGTCAACGTTGGGTGAGTTTTTAAATGCATGTAATTCTGTATAAATATGACATACGTACAAGGTTATTTGTAATTTTCATTCAGTCGTCTTTTACAGTCATTAAATCTTTCTGTATTGCTTTAACGATATGTTTTCTATTATTTTACTGTGTACAAATGATAATCGCCTTGATCTCTTTATTCCTCGTCGCTATCGTACGATGTAAATAGCTTAGGGGAGCAACTTGAGCCCCAGACGTAACTCTGGTTTTACTTAGTTGGCTGCATGCAGGAGGATCTCACCGTGGACCCATGATAGGCAGGGGGAGCTGAGACGTGGCTCTGTGTAGGACGTGACAATTCCTTGGGAGAGCCCAGAACCAGAGCACAGTATTTTAGCTCTGCTCATTTGGAGAGCCTTCTTGGGTGGCGGGGAGTGCACAGTATGCCACGTGCTTTTCCTCCTAGCTTGGGACCAGATGTGATGATCCTTAAAATACAAGCCAAGCTGGAGAAACTGGAGCATATGACTTCAACTCAACACGTTTCGGAATGGCAGAAAAGCCACAGGAAAAGCCTAGATCTACAGTGTAGATAATACCCAAAAGTCTTCAACTTTGTATTGGCTGCAAAATAGCGAGAAGCTCTGCAGCTCTAGTTAAACAACAACAAAGTAAATGAAATATAGGACCAGTGTCTGACAGAACCTGTTATTAAATAATTAGAATGATAGCACTGGGTGCAAATAATGTGTTAATATTTTGTTCATTTGTGTTAGCATTTGTTCTCGTAAGGATGTGTAAAATATCGAAAGGAAGGGTGCGGGAACGGAAAGTTTGGGAACCGCCGGTTTATGAAAATTGTGTGTTACTCACCTTGTACTTTTCTGAAGGCCATGTTGCAGTTGAGATGGATATTTTGTACCTGGTTTCTCTGTGTTTGTGAAGAATATTGTGAGAGTCATACAATTACGTATAACATAAAACACGAATTTTATACAAATAAGATTATATATATATATATATATATATATATATATATATATATATATATATATATATATATATATATATATATATAAATATAAATATATATATATATATATAGTCGTGCGATAGCGATTTACATTATCTCAATGTACGCGACTTCGAAATAACGCGAGCTAAGAACAAAATACAAAAATATCACTTCAATAAAAATTCATAATTTCATGATTTTATGTTGTGTTTATATATGTTATATATGTTATGTTCGTTTTCATTTGCTTTTTGTGTACAAGTTTAAATTTTTTTCTTTAAAAAAAAAAACGAATTTACAGTAGCACCCCCTCAATTGTAATATACCTAATTTCTATGGAGAAAACGACCTCATTTTACGTTAGCCTCACATTCCGCGCGCCCTTTGGAACGTAATTCTCGTAACGCAATAGAACATAATGAATAATGTAATGCGTAAATCGACATCGCATTATATATATATATATAAATATAAATATATAAAAATAAATATAAATAAATAAATTTTTGGCGTTTTTGTTTTTAATTTTGATACGACCTCAGTTCTTATTTGACCTTCCTATTTTTGATAAAGTTCGAAACAAGTTGGGATTAGGTTAAGGCTAGCAGTACCGTACAAATGGAAAGCCACTCGGGCTACATAGCGGAGATGCTGTCTACTGGATCCTTCTTCATATATATATATACGGGTTTTGCTTTCCTGAATTAAGTAACAAAAAAAAAGGGATATTCCTAGATCTGACGGAAGGAAAACAAACTGAATAGGTATTTCAAGGACTCGGTCCTACGACTCTATTTGTCATCGAACCGTTAGTGAACGTGTGATCATCCGTCCAAACCTGAGTTCTTTTGTTGTTGATGACTCAGTCTTGTACAATGGAATCTCGAGTCTGCATATCTGAAATATCTTCAGTTTTTCTTCGTGTCTATGAATGCTGTTGGCCTGTCTAATGAAATGTAAGGAAAATTCAATGCTATCAATTGTTGTTTGATTAATACCTTCTAGTTTCACCAGTTTTGTTTGTTTTAATTTAGCTATAGCCAATCTCAGGTTACAAGTAAAATGGTGTTAACAAAATTTAAATCTTCAGCCAGTCATAAGATGCATTAAATGGGCATCTTTACTGGAAAATTACATGACATAGTATATAGCAGTTGGAGCTTTTAAAATGTACAAAAGTCAAGAAATACTTACTTGTTACTTGACTTTTCCAGTTTACTTTTGTCTGAAGCACAAATAACTAATAAGACTACGGCTCCTTCCAGCATGTCGTACAAGGCGAGTAATATAAAGCTGAGAATGAGGCTGACAACCTCATCATTGGAAACTAATTGCTATAGAAATAATCACTGCAAGAGCAGGCTTTCTGCAAAGGGACTAGCTGCAGTGGTGGTCTGTAAGGAGCAAAAAAGGTAATGAATGAATACACGTCATCCATTGATTGACATCACAAAGCAGTTCTTGTGCTGAAACACACAGAATCCAGAGTATAATTGAAAGGATGCACGTAGAAGAAGTCTAAGACAAAAATAATAAGACAAGATGTATGTGCAAACAACTGGAGCGGATTAGAGCCAACTATAGAAGAGCTGATAGTGATCTGAAGGCTGATTCTCTACACGGAGTTACAATTAGAAGAGGAAGCAGCTTAAGTTAGACATGATTTTATATGAATAAGTAACTAACGTCCACCACTTCAAAGACTGAATTAACATGAGTTGACTTACTCGCAAGGTTGAGGACACATCTTGTCACACATCTCGATGCTCTCCGCTTGAACGTAGGGTAACTCTGACACACATCGCTCTGAAACATTACGGCGTCATAAATATTTCACAATGACTTTAACGAAGCAGTCAATGAATCAAATTCCTTTTCGCTTTCCTTGGAGCTTGGTGCTCCTAGTGCAGCTAACACCCTGAAAGGAAGCCTGCATCAAAGCTTTCGTGCTCTCTTGCAGCAGTGGTTTCGTTAGGTTGCCAATCAGATGCACAACCTCACAGCAGCATGGTCAACAGCAGCTAAGTCAAACTTCGATAACATAAACTGAATCCAAAACTAAGCAATGATAATCATAATATGAAGTCAACACCCACTGAAGAGTTGGAAAAGATTACATACCTACAGCAAATGGAGCATAAAAGACACAGTAGAGCCCATGAACCAGCATAGAAATTCTGGAGGCTGATATTACCATCCATTGTACCTGAGAATAAATAATCTTGGAAGGGGAAAAGTGAAGCGAAGCAACTTTGTTGAAACAGTCAAAACACCAAAACAAAGATGAGAGCAGATCTCGTCAATGCAATATCAACAGCTAAGCCCATCTACACTGCACACAAGCTACCAGTAAGCAAACAACAGGGCTTCCCTGAAATGATATAATACATTCCAGGTACTGAGAGAAAGAGCAGCCAGACTGAAACAGAAAGAAGAGTCCTAACCACAAAATACATACAGAAACATTACCCAAGCAGCACCTGGATCCATGCATACGCAGATGGATCAGCAACAAATGCAACTGAAGATGGAGGTGGAGGAGTCTTTCTGAGCTTATGCAATGGCACACAAATAAAAAATAATAATAAAAATATTTTAAACACAGGCTTTTAATGCACTAAAAATCCACAAATAATTTTTCAAGGAGTTTATAGCTTGCAGTCAAAAAATGTAACATCAAATTGACAAAAAGCGTGGTGCGTTTAAGCGCTTATCATATATTTTATCCGTAAGTGTGTAATGAAGTATAAAGCAGAAGTTAATTTCATGTAGAATCAGCGCCCCAGGCTTTTTGACAATTTGATGTTACATTTTTTGACTGCAAGCTATAAACTCCTTGAAAAATTATTTGTGGCTTTTTAGTGCATTAAATGCCTGTGTTTAAAATATATTTTTTAATATTTTTATTTTCTTCTTTTTAGTGTTTTTTTGTTGTTGTTGCTGTTTTTAAATTTAAGTCAAATGTAATCGATCCGCTAATGACATTATCAGTTTGCGACAAACGAGTCCAGAGCACAGGAGGCGGATTTCATTATTCAGTATATTACACGGAAAGTTAATATTTGTTTTATTTTTTTATTAAAAAAAAATTTTCATAAGAATTGTACATTACATTTTTAAAAATTTAGTTGTCAGTTGTGTGTATGTCTGTGCACGCGCGTGCGATAGTGTGTGTGTGTGGAAGGGGAGGGAGAAGTTTCAATATTTCTCTCAAGAGAGACATCTTGTTGGAAATAACACACCTAGATTATTTGCTGTTATCGCCCATTTCACAGATGATACAATACAAACAAACAAAATTAATATTAATTTTAATTTTATTATTTTTACGACTGATTATTGTTTTGTTATGGGGAATACAGAACGATGCCAAGTTTCAGAGCTATTGTTAATGCATTAAAAGCCTGTGTTGAAAATATTTTATTTTCTTCTTTTTGGTGTTTTAAAAAAATAAAATTTTAAGTCAAATGTAATCGATCCGCTAAAGTTTGCGATAAAGGAGTCCAGAGCACAGGAGGCGGATTTCATTATTCAGTAAACTACACGGAAAGTTAAATTTTTTTGTTTTGTTTTATTAAAAAAAAAATTTTGATAAAGAGTTGTACATTACATTTTTTAAAATGTAGTTATCAGTTGTGTGTATATCTGTGCACGCGCATGCGATAGTGTGTATGTGGAAAAAAAAAGGGGGGGGGGAGAGAAGAAGTTTCAATATTTCTCTCAAGAGAGAAAATCTTGTTGGAAAGAATACACCTAGATTATTTGCAGTTATCGCCCATTTCACTGATGATACAATACAAACCCAAAAAAATGATATAAATTTTTTAATTTTATTATTTTTACGACTGATTATTGTATTGTCATGGGGAATACACAACTGTGCCAAGTTTCAGAACTATTGGTCATCTGGAAGTGATTGAAAAATCGATTGCTTGATTTGAAGGTGACAAGAGAGTGACATTCGGTTCCAAGTTAAAGAAAAGCCTGTAAAAAGGCTGTCAGTCGCATCAGGAACATTCTCAAGTAATTTCAAAACAGAAACAGAAGCCTTAAAAACTGCAGCAGAAGTCTTAGTGACAGAAGAAAGCTCCGAGAGACAAGTAGCTCTCGTCACAGATGCGATGTTAGTAACTGCAACGCTGAAGAGTCAGAATAATGCTGACCTGGATGACTTAAGACAAACAAATCACAAAGTGCGTAATCAATTCAAAGGAGTTGTTATACAGTGATAGCCCGCTTAATACGTCCACTCCTGGTGTCTAAATTAAACAAACTTCACAGCAAACAAACAGGGTCTAAGTGTCATAGTCCACCCGCCTTCGCATAAGCGCCGATTAAGATGACCAGGTCGAGAGAATGGAATTTGTCAACTGGAAGAGAAGATAACATCAAAAGATGAAGGCGCAGAGTAATGACCAGATGAATGAAAAGGGATGGCACAGTACAAGGGAAGCAAAGCTGTCACAGAAATGTAATGACTGAATATATGGCTCGTCAAAAATGATAAAACTGAAGGATAAAACACACGCAGTAGACAGAGAACTTGATTGAGAAGTTGGGGCGAGACTGCAGTTAGCCAATGCTCTCAGATAACAGATAATACTAATACAATATTTTACCAATAAAATTATGAAAGATCAAGGACGACGTGCAGTAGCAAAATCATGATCAGTAACTTAAAGAAATCATCATCGGTGAAAAACGACACCAAGAATATTATTTTATCTTTATTTATTTCAGAAAACATCTGACCTAAATTCTAACGTTAGAAGTAGTAACACATTATTTAATCAATGTTTGCCATGTTACAATTTCACCGTTTAACAAAAATGACTGATTATTTTTTTTTTCCACTGACAGAGAGAATTTGTTATTATTGTTTACATCATTATTCATCATTTCTCTTTGTTTTCCTTCTGTTTTTCTTCCTCTTCTTCTAGATCTTATCCCTTCTTTCTCCTTATTCTTTTCTTGTTCTTCTACTTCTTTTTTTCATTCTCTTCCTATAGCTTCCTTAACTTTGTTCCCTATGGGATGTCATATGATAGACCATTTTCAATTGTTTCTCTGGGACCCCAAGATGCAGCAATAGTGAATGCAGTCAGCGACCCATAGCTGTACTGCTTGCATCAGGACCAGCGAACCAGAGCTGGTCAAGACCGCACTCCACCTCCACGTGGTGGTCCTGGAAACAGTCTGCAGCAGTGCAGTCTGGCTGAGCGAGTGCGGATCGCAATGGGAAGGCAAACCCGGTCCCTAAAAAATGCCGTGCTGAAGTCGGATGTGTCGACCGAAAGGTGCAGATATCACAGCGTAGGCGTAAACAGACACAACGCAACCACCGTTCTTTTCAGGGCGAACGAAGAAGAAGAAGAAGAAATTGTTTCTCTGAACAAGCAGCTGCAATTAAAAAAAAAAAAATTCAGTTTTCAAAATCGATTATAATAACAGCCTAAAGAAGCAATAGGCAGCTTAGGACTTGTGGGTATCTACTTTAGAAACACTGAGTTCTCTAAGAGTCTACGTTGATAAAATAATGTTTGCTTTCAGGTTTCAAAATAAATGCAGCCTATGTATCATTCTAAGCGGTGGAAAATTCGAACTGAATGATATTTTTCCGAATGTTAACTACACTTCAAAGAAAAGACCATGTTTCTATCTTGTGAACTTCACGATTAAAATTAATTTTCGTAAGCTAGCTCGCGAGGTTTTTCAAAGAATGCGAAAAGAGAACCTTCAATGTAAGGGATGCAGCGCTTTTAAAAGTTAACGGGCTAGTGCTAGTCCGATTTTTCTCTAGTTTTAAAATTCTTTCTATTTTGTCTCTCCGCCACTTAGATATCTAATGTTGTTGTTGTTGTTGTTTTCGTCTACTATGTTGCTGTAATACCCTGTTCAACCTGAAAGTTGGTTATAATTGGGGTATATTGTGTGTTAGGTTCTTCGGTGCTAGTTGTCTGTTAGTCCTGAAAAGGACTGGTCCTGAAAAGGACCACTAGCTGGTTGACTGGTTTCCTCTTCGTTGCTTGTCGGTCGTGGTGTGTTCATGGTGTTCATTTCCTGCCTTCCTATCTGTCTTGTGTCGTTTTGTTAGTTTTTGCTTTCCTCGTTTCTGTTTCTCTTGTCTTCCTGCTTTCCTGCATCTGTAATAGTGCTTCTTCTATTATTGCTGGTAGAAGTTTTTCAAGTGTTTCTTCGATGACTTTCTCGTCTGATTGGTCGTTCGTTTTACTATCTTTTGTGTTTGATGTTATTTCTTTAATGGTCATTCTTTCTGTCTCTATTCTCTTCAGTACCTCTTCATTTCCGTCTTTCAGCTCTATCAGCTTCTTGATATCTTCTTCTACCTGCTGCTGAATTCTTTTCATGTCTTGGTGTATTATTTTCATGTCGTTCATGAATTGTTGTTGTTTCGCGCTTTCCGAGATATCAGGTTTTTCTTCACATCTGGCAGTTGATGTTCTGTTTTTGTGTGGCTGTCGGTTTTCTCTCTCCTTTCGCAGTTGTTGTTTTAGATCTCTCACCTCAGTCGTGAGCTGTCTGACCTGTTCTGTAAGGCTGTCTTGGCGCCTATTACCTAGAGTACTTGCCTTCAGTGTGTTTTTTGCCTCTTGGTACGATACCCCCTTTCCAATAGCAACTGTAATTATTTGCCTTGTTTGTTGGTATTCGGGACACCCTCGGTATCGTGCTCCGTGCTTTCTGAGGCAGTTGGTACATTTTCTATTGTTGTTTGGTGCTTTGTAGTCGTGGTCTTTTTTTGCCTTTGGGCAGTCTTTGTATTCGTGGCTGCCCGCACAGTATCTACAGACCGTCTCTTTTCTGCACGTGTTCCTTGTGTGAGAAAATCCCTGGCACATTGAACACTGTATCACTGGCGGGATGTAGGCATGTGTTCTTCGAGGTCTATTCTGGATAGTGATGTTTTCTGGGATTGTTTTCCCTTGTAGAGTCACTATTATCAGTCTGGTGTCTTCTTTGTTCCAGGACTTAAGCCTTTCTGCGTGTGTGAACCTGTACCGAGGGTTTTCGGCCTGGATGTAGCTGAGGGCCTCTGTGTCTGACAATCTGGTGTCTATCCCTTTGATGACTACTCTCTTGGTTTCAGTGTAGATTTCTGCTTGGATTTTGATCCGGTGTGGTAGCTGAAATTCTTTAGGCCCGGATGCCAGAGCAGTCATCAGCGATTTAGTCATTTCTGTATCATTCAGGGCAAGTGTCACTCCCTGTGGGTGCCTTCTGATACTTATTATGCCTCTTTTGCCTACTACTTTCTCCAGGACATTGATTACTTTATCGTCCGGGAGTGCCCGAGTGTGGCTTCTCCTTCAGACAACTGCGTAATTTTTATTTTGCGCTCTTGATCCTGTTCTTTGTGATTGCTTTTTCGTTGTTCGCCTGGGCGGCATCTCCCATCTGCCACCACTGGCTGAGTATCTGTCTTTGGGCTCGGTACCCTGTCCTCTTCTGTCTGCTCATGATTCTGCTTCTCTTGATCACCGCGGGGGACTTGGCTGTTCTCTGTTGAATTCCGGCGTATCTCAATGTCTGACACTGGAGCCACCTCAAATAGTGCTTCTTTCAATGTTGGAATGAGACTAAGGAACTCGTCTCCGCCTTCACGCATTCTGTATAGTGCGTCCATAACGGTCTCTGCGATAGCTTCTGGGTCTAATTCGTCTAGTTCCGATGATATTGTCCCCACATCAGCAGCAGGCTGTGAGGTGACGTCTTGTTGTTCTGCTCTTTTGACTACCCCTTGTGCCGGTCTGTGTTGAAGAGTTGTCTCTTCCATCTCCTTCATAGTGTTAGAAGGTGGGTCGGCTGTTTTTTCCGGCTGGCTGTTTTTGCTTTTGTTCAGTGCTGGTGGGCTGGTGTAGACCTTCCTCTTTTTCGAGTGTGGTTTATTTCGAGCCATTTTGACTATTGCGATCGCTGTGTACGTCCTGAAAAGGACGCTGGTTATAGTGCGGTTGAAAAGTCTTCTGGGGTTGAGCTCGTGATTGTGGTTCGTCTTATCCTGGCTGCTTAGATATCTAATAAGCCAACTCATGTGAAATAGCTGTAGAATTTGGGTCTACCTTATACCGACCAGGGGGTTATGGTAATTATTAAAATCTCATTAATATTTCAATAGAAGACAAAAATTAAAAAAAAAAAAAAAACCACAGTCGGCCGAAAAACAAAAAACAACCCCCCCCCCTCCCCTCTTCCCTCCCTCCCCCTCCCCACCATCAAAGTACTTGCCTATGCGTCTGTCTATCATGTTACAGACATTGGTGGCGTCAACGACGTAGTAGAAGGGGACTGAGCAGTTGCAGAACTTCATGCACAAATCCTGGTAACATGACTTTAGACAGGCAAGCTTGCTGTAATCCATGCCTAGATTAGTTCCGTAATAATCATTGGTTAGCCCTACGTTGCCACAAACGCCATGAGGGGCCGGTAACCGAGAGTAGGATACCTGATATAGACATAATATGGTACTTATGAAGTTATAATAATAATAATTATTATTATTAATGAGAAAGTAGAGATTCGGATTTTGGCAAAATTCGGTAAAGGAATATTTATGAGAAGAATGGCCACGACAAGAATGAACATAGCACTGAGCCAGTTAATCCTTATTGTTTCATGTGAAACATCAGGGATGTAACTGTTTCTTGCCACCAATTTCTTCCTAACCAGGGCTGGTAGTTACTATAGTTGCAATTTCTGTAACTCTTTTTAATTGCTGAGATAGGCTTGTCAACCAAAGTTCAGTAGTTAGAAGGCTGGCTGTGCTTTCTTAATCTACCACATGACCTCTTGCGCTTGGTAGAATTCGCCAGCAGCTCAAGGCTCTCGTCAACTTAACTCTGGTATCAATGACACATTCAAGCCGTCGCGCTACTCGAAATGGAGCATACAGAACAGACATAATAACGAATACATTTAAAATACCGCTGGAACTTAATCATGCAAAGAACACATATAGAATATGAAAATGATTATCTGCCTACAATTCAGAACCCTTCTTATAAAACAGGACTTTGAGATCAAAGACAAGAGGATGTCAGATGAAAAAAATAGTTTGAGGGTGTAGCGCAGACAAGCAAGACAAACGATCGAAGGATCACCAAGTCTTGCGGTTCGTCGAAAATGCCTGTAACTTTCACCCCAGACATCACAGAGTAGTGTAGGAAGTGGTATTTGAGGGAATAGTACCCCTTGAGAGATTTTTTGCATTGGCACATGTTAGGTTGACCATTTAGTTTTAGTTGAGCTAGTTTTATAACGGTTAGAAAAATAGAAATGAAATGTACTTTTAAATGTATCTTTTAAATCATATTTAGATGAACAATTAACTTTCCACTTATTAATCAGTATTGAAAAAAAATAATAATAATTATTATTATTATTATTCTCATTATGCGAACGTTATCTTCTTCA
The DNA here is from genome assembly GCA_024509875.1 of Oreohelix idahoensis. Classification (NCBI taxonomy): domain Eukaryota; kingdom Metazoa; phylum Mollusca; class Gastropoda; order Stylommatophora; family Oreohelicidae; genus Oreohelix; species Oreohelix idahoensis. The sequence continues at coordinate 118,192 of JAMPIV010007790.1, read as the reverse complement.
ACAGCTCAGTGTTTTCTTTTAAATAATTGTGAAATTGACAGCATGACACTTCTTTGATGTTATATAGCAGAGGCAAAATTCCGTTGATTGAAACCACATTGAAACGATTTATGTATTTTGCCCAGTGACGTTCCATTAATGAAATAAAGCCTGTTCACGTTTGCAATGTGACCTAGCACTGCGAAGAAATATTCTGGGATTATTAGAAGTAAACTCAACATTTACTGAATGTTTTAAATTTTGGTTCGGTTCTCGTGTGCCAGCAACTGCATAAATCCTTCATCATTGATGTTACTTTCAACAAATATTGTCAGATTGTTAAGTTGATCAAAGTACTTGCATCGTCAAATGCAGCATCCTTATCACATAAATATTGACCAGAAGCTCACACAACTTCCCATGTTGGTGTTCCATGTAATCTTCATTCACGAAAAACATGTGAAATCTTCTATTGGTTTCATCCATATCTCAAAGATAAAGTGCTTGAATGAATCTCAATACAGACTGGTTGTTTGTGAAAGAGAAGGCTGTAATTCGCGGAAACAGATGAAAAAAAAAAAAGAATGGTTTTTAGCAGACAGCTAAGCAAACAGAATAGTAAAAACATAATAAGGAAAATATTATCTCGGAACACGTAAAGAATGAATATTTAGAAGAAAAATTTTTAAACAAACTACCAGTGATCCAGAACTGTTAAGAAATTATAGGACATAAACATGTAAAATTAGCATAATCTCTACCAAACTAGAAGAGGAAAAAACGATAAAAGGAAAAGCGAAAAAAGGATGGGAGATCTTCTGAAGAATAACATACCTCAATAGAAATTGTGCATTAATAGTAAAAGCCGACAGATAAGATCACGCTAGAAGGTACATCTTAAAGGTATAGGTAGTTGTCGTAGATTTTTGATAGGGAAATTAAGACTTGGGTTGGTCCCTTCTGAATAGGTTAGAATGAGTGATAGCCACAGTGAGATGTGATAATAGAAATAGAGTTCCACGAGTGAGATGGTTGAAATTTATAGAGGCTGTCCCGGAAATCGAGAATCTCTCTCTCTTTCCGCCTATCTTCTACAACAGATCCAAAGGAGTCAGACAGTCTATAAAAAATATGTATATTAATATATATCTATCCACTCATGTGCCCGCACATACAAGTGACGACAGTTAGAAAACAGACGTGGGAACAACTATAACTGATTATATAGATATTATGGGAACGAACTGACCACCACACTGAAATAAATGTAGGTATAGTTTATTTATCATAGTAAACTTACATCACAACATATAAAATACATCAAAAGCATACACATAGTCATAAAATCAAGGAATGCTACAATAGTGATAGACCCGTTTGTATGGTCCTCCCATGGATATATAGCTCACAGTCCCGTTAGAAGAAAGTGATAACCCCAAAGAGTTACAGATACATATGATTGAGTCTATGGTTTCCCCCTTTTAAGGTATGGATAGACTTGATACTCTGCTTTATTCTAAGGGTTAATATTGTTAGCAATAACTTGCATAAAGGAAGTTACCACGTGGGTGACTCAGACAAAGAACATCCTTCAGTCTACTTTCACTCGGTTCTTTCATCAGGGCCCTGATATACTTACAATCGTGCTGTGGTTCGCCGTCTGGCGCAAACTCTGGGACACTCACACACTTTTTATCTGTTACTGTCGTTTAATGAAACGGATCCCAGCTCTGCAGATTTGTTTGTTGGTTTCATCAAAATGGATCTGGGGAGCATCTGCTTCATGCGATAGTTATTTCAGACTAAAGTTAGTGTCACTTGACTCACGAGGTAAGAATTAGGCTTAAACGAGCACACAATGTCAGAACACGAGGTTTCTCTTAATTAGGAAGATGACCGGTGGACAACTTCTCTCAACAAATAATCTTGGTTCACCACACACTTGTCAACAATGTCGGAAAGTTAATGTTTTAGATTTCCGTAATTTTTCTCGCCACAAGGCCGCATGTACATTAGAGTTAGTGTAGAAATATGCACTGGCTCAAAAGCTCAGTATAAGCATTTATTAGGTATGTCTCTGTACAAAACGCCGGCAAAGTTTGGGTTACCCCAGTATTCACTGAATAAAGAAAAAAACATATGGAATATGTTACATATTATGTACTCAATATAACTTACGTTTTTAAAATGCAAGCGTACAGCTTGACTTATCATTTAAAACTTCCCGTGCAATAAGTTATATATTTAAAAATCATCAATCCTCATGAATTAGGAATACATACGTATTCCGTCAAAACTCATGAGGCATTGTCGTAGATTTTTGATAGGAGAATTAAGACTTGGGTTGGTCCCTTCTGAATAGGTTGGAATGAGTGGTAGTCACAGTGTGAGATAGAAATACAAAAATAGATTTCCACGAGTGAGGTGGTGGAATTGTGATAGAGGCTGTCTCTGAGAGCGAGAAATCTTCTCTCTCTCTCTCACCTATCTTCTACGACAGATCTAGAGTAGTCAGACAGTCTAACACATATACATTAAATATATCTATATCCACTCACGTGCACGCACATTCAAGTGACGACAGGTAGACACACAGACGTGGGAAACTATAACAAATGATTATATAGATATTTAGAACGAGCTGACCAACATGCTGATTAATTTATTGTTAAGTTTATTTATCATTGTAAACTTACGTCACAACATGTAAAATTACATCAAAAAGGCATATACACTAAGTCATAAACAAATCAAGGAATGCTACAAGAACTGGTAGACCCACAGTTATGATCTTCCCTCGATGGATAGCCCACAGTCCCGTTAGGAGAAAGATGATAGCACAAAGAGTCCCAGATACATATGATTGAGTCTAAGAGTTTCCCCCGTTTAAGGTATGAACAGACCTGATACTATAATCTAGTTTAAGGGAAAATATTGTTAGCAGAACAAACTTGCATGAAGAAAGTTATGACAGCAAATAGGTGCCAAAAATACAACGGTAAAATAACACTCAGACCTGCGTTCACTCTGTTCATTCAGCCGTGGCCACGTGCGCACTTTTATACTTACAGCTTTGATCGCTGCCTCTGGGAACATAATTTGTTTTAGGACCTTCACACAGACCCGTAAATGCAGTCTAGACCAAGAAATCCCCAGTTCCAACAAGACGTACTGAATTCTCTGTCTCAGGGAACGATTCCTTGGGTGTTCTTATTTTTCGGATGTCTGTTTAAGTCACATAAAATTTGTCCAGGCACGAAAGTTAGCGGAGCACAGTGTCACTAGCGTAGGTTTCTAGAAATGAGGAATGTCAGGTCGGGTGCCTTATCTCAGTATATGACTATATTTGGTCACCACACTACTAGTCAAAACTCTGTCGGATGTTACTGATATTTTGCTTGCCACAGCGGCTGATCTGTACTTAAGTGTTATTCTGGAAGAATTAATTCTGGCGCGATAGGCCTTTTACTTCATTTAACTGTTACAGTTCATGTAATGAAAGTGCTTAAGTTCTTCACAGATAATGTTCACGTACTAGAACGATGGCAAAGTTTGGGTACCACAGTATTCACTGAATAAAGAAAAATACATATGAAATATTTTACATATTATGTACTCAATATAACTTACATTTTTAAACTGCAAGCGTATAGCTTATCTTATAGTTTAAAACTTCCCGTGAAATAAGTTATATATAACAATCAATCATCATGAATTAGGAATACCTACGGATTCCGTCAACACTCAGGAGGCATCTAGCATTTATAAGTTAGTTTAGAAAAATTACTCTCGTCTGATTATTTAGCAGTAAAATTAAATTCATTATAGCTACATTGTTGTTTAAGCTAGAAATTATAATTTATTCTGCTTTCCACTGAAACACGTCTCTAGAAAATAATACAGACTTATGTATTAAGCGCTCTGCACCAAATCTAACTAGTGAAATAAAATAAGCGATTTAACACTTTAAACACTTCACGAAATACTAGATAATATGTATAATATTTTACCTCCACACAGAATTTACAGGCGATCGCACAACTTTGGAATTATATGCTTATATTTATTGGTAGTCTAGAAGTTCGGCAAAATTTTTGCCAAGAACAAACTAAGACTTCGCTATACAGCTTATACTCTTTGCACGAAACGTCCTGTCTACTGCGAATTTAGGAGCGAGAATGAAAATCTAGTTTCAAACTCTGGTTATATCTATTACCAGACAAAGAGGTAAACGTTTATTTCGCCAAACCGAAATAATCCCCCTTTTCGTCTATAACACTTTACGTTTAACACCAAGAGGCTGTCGAAAGACACCTCCGTCTAAGAAACGGCCGTAGCGCTAAGTGTCAGATGCAAATGTAGACAACTTGTCTGCAATGCAGGGGCAGTTTTCGCACCTCACGCTGACCATGGCCCACACTGGGTGTCGTGTCAGGTGAAATTTCCAGACAAATGTCTCGAACTGCACCGTAGAGGTGTCAGTTATCGCGCTTTTCCTGAGCGCTCACCCGAAGAAGCTGCGCCTGTCAGCTGAAAGTGCAGACATAGTCTGCTCGTATGTCTGAGATAAGCGAAAGTCACAGTTTCGTGTCCTGACATCTAATGCAATTAGAAATGAATTTTAACGCTCTCCCGTCTCTGCAGAGACTGACACGTTACGTCATAACTGCGTTCTCAGTTTTGAGAAAAGAAACAGGTAAACGTTAGAATGGGAAAATAGTAATGTATATAGTCGCAAACGAACGAATGCGAAAAACACAGGAAAAAGGTAAAGAGCGATAATAAAAAATAGAGGATACGGGTAACAGAAAAAGAAGAAGATATAGGCAATTTAATTATCATAAAACCTATGTGACAGGCATCTAGCATTTATAAGTTAGTTTAGAAAAATAGTTCCCGTCTGATTATTTAGCAGTTAAATTAAATTCGTTATAGCTACATTGTTGTTTAGGCTAGAAATTATAATTTATTCTGCTTTCCACTGAAACACGTCACTAGAAAGTAATTTACAGACTATATAAATTAAGCACTCTGCACCAAATCTAACTAGTGAAATATGAAATAAGCGATTATCACTTTAAACACTTACAAAATACTAGATATTATATATAATATTTACCTCCACACACAGAACTACAGACTAAACCATGAACTAGAATACTGCAATCTAATGGTAGTCTAGAACTCGGCAAAATGGCCAAGAAACTCAGACTTCGCAAAAACACAGATATTTGATCTAGCACAGCGATCTGTCTAATGCAACATTTTAGAGTCAGAATGAAAATAAAGTTTAACATTCTGGTTATATCTATTACCAGACAAAGGGGTCCCAACTTTATTTCGCCAAACGAAATAATCTCCCCTTTCTGTCTAAAACACCTTACATCAACTAGAAGACTACCATGGGCTGACACTCGTGCGTTTTCGCACCTCACGCTGACCAGGCCAACAGTGAGTGCCTTGTCAGCTGGGATTTCCAGACAAATGTCTCAAACTGCGCCGAGGAGATGTCGGCTATCGCGCCTCACTGAGCGCTCAGCCGATGCAACTCGTTGTGGCAGGTGAAAATGCAGACAAATTTGTCGCCCATAGGTCTGGCGAAAGCGAATATTCACAGTGTATTTCGTCTGGTGCAGGGAATGCTGTAGACATATATCTGCTCCTATGTCTGGCCAGACGAATATATTCACAGTTTCGTCCACTGACACCTAATGCAATAGAATGCATTTTAACGCTCTCTCTCTCTCTCTGACACGTTATGTCATAAATGCGTTCACCAGTATGAGAAAGAAACCGGTAAAGTTGAGAATGGGGAAGAAAATATTTTTCGCAAACGAATGGATGCAAAAAATACAGGAAAAAGGTAAAGAGTGATAATAAAATAGAGGATACGGGTGAAAGAAAAAGAAGAGGATATAGGCAATTTATGATCAATAATTTCTCTGTGACAGAAGTCCACCACAGCAGATAACGCCAACGACGAGTGAAATGTTAGAGCTTTCACTATACTAGGTACAGCTTCGAGTAGGGGAATGATCAGTTCCCTTCCTCGCTGCCTTTTCCGCCTCTAACTGAAGAGCAGAATCAGGTACTCATTTACAGCTGGGTAGACTGGGGCGTGACGCCACCGTGTTTCGAACCCTAAATCTTCGCTGCGAGAGACCAGCACTCTAACCATTATGTACGTCTTAATAAACTAATTACATGTCTGAAACTACCTGTCTGATGCCTATTGACGTTGATCGACCAGGCATGATCGAGATTCCTTCATCCTCCGGAAAAGGCATGGATCCTTTCTTGTGGATGATAACCTTAGCCCCTGCTTCTGTGGCCAAGTTTGCCACGTAATTGTTTTGGTCCAAAAAAAGCTGCAGCCGTAATCCTGTAAATAAAATACGAGCACCGTACATGTTACAAATGTGTTCCTTCAAATAATTGTTTCTTAATCTATTGTTCATGGACCCCTTGGGGGTCTGAGGATGGATTCCAGGGGGTCCATGTACATAACCTAAAATTTATTTAACATTTACAATTTTTTTTTTATTCTTGATGTAGCGAGATTTGGTACCAGTTGCTTTGTTTGTGAAAAAATGGTTAGCGCGACACGCATCCACACACACACACAGCGCAGGAATAACACGCGACGGGTCTTGCTTTGAAGTTTGAAGTAGGCGGAAAAAATGTGAATTACGTCTAGCCGACAGCATTGAAAAAGGTAGGATATAGCGAATATAGTAATGGCCGACTTTAAAAGTTTGCATTTACAGGAAATTAAATTTAAAGCTACAAGAGAACGCCTGGTTGGAATACAATTAAATAAAAATAATTCACCAAAGGAGATAGACTATAAATGATATCCAAAAGGATATTATTCAAATATAAATAGTTTTAAAAATAATTAACATTTTTCATCGTCATCACATCTGCTAAAAGTTAGCTAATAATCTTTAAAAATTTATTATACATACATGCCTAAACGGATTTAAATAAAACGTGGATAGAATGAACGCCTCATATGGGGACAATGAAAGGATACCTAGGAAGGAAGGAAAGAGATAAGGGTTTAGTGAAAAGAAGAGAAAACAAGTACAGAAAGATCACAGATCGACTCAAAATCGCCTCAAACCAGGAGATAAAACGAAAATCTTATGGGACTTCAAAGTGTGCTTTCTCGTACGGGAGATAAAGCCAAATATAAGGACAGAGCGGCGCGTTGAAAATCACACACACACACACCAAATCCAGAAGCCAGAGTGAGAAACTGGAAGACAGTATCTGCAAGAAAAGTTCTTTTTTCACGCTGCATGCAGGGCAGATTAACTTCAACCAATACAGTCTCACCGTGAGCTTATTAATCCTAAGAGGGTTTTTATGATCGAGTTTTATGATCATTCCTGATCAAGGTCATGTTCGAGTAACTAAAGACTTGAGGACCGTTGATCCTGCTAACTGAAGCCTAGAGGCCAACCAATCTTCAACACCTTAGTCCCCCGTAGTTATAGGGTGGGCTGAAGGAAAGTCTTCCTGGTCATCAGTGTGTCTCAGGAACCTCGAACAAATACCAGATGAGTTTATGTGTTATTCAATCCAACAAATCCTGTGAGCAGTTTCTAAAGCAATGGTCGATGATGATATCATCTAGAAACTAGATAGCAAGATATAAACAGTATACTGTGACAGACTGTTCTAATTGCATTGGAAGTTTCATCCAAGATTTTTTTCTATTATTTATTTTCATTTGTAACTATAAATAATCATACATTTTACCATCTTCCAACACCCATTTCTCATTACAAGAATATATAGATGTACATAATAAATTATGAAATTGTACTCATTTGACTTGGTAAATTTTTAACTGTTAAATGTTGAGTTACTTTTTCTAATTTAATTATATTATCACACAGGGTTACTATAGCGAAAGTGGCACAGTATACTTCTGAAGCCTAAATCTATTGTCCAGCTCAGAGTATTCACAGCCGTAGCTCAATTGTGATACCAGTGTACTTCTCGGGCACTGGAACTTCATACTTTCTGGAGAGAGATTCTACTTCTTCTCTACCACTATTATCATACTAGAAAAACCTTTCGCTACACTTGAATGTACATGTTTTCCTGGAAGGGGTTCATAGCCTTCACTGGACAATCAAAAGGATCCGTAGCTTTCATAGGACAATTAAAGGGTCAATAGCCTTCACTGAATAATCAAAGGGATTCATAGCCTTTATATGACAATCAAATGGGTCAATAGCCTTCATTGGACAATCAAAGGGATCAATAGCCTTCATTGGACAATCAAAGGGGTCCATAGCTTTCATATGACAATCAAAGGGGTCCATAGCCTTCATAGACAATTAAAAGGGTCCATAGCCTTCATGGGACAATCAAAGGTGTCTGTGATGAATTTACCGTGATACAACGTTAAAATATCTCCAAATATAAAGATAAAATGTAGGGATAAAAATAGTGCGTAAGATACTAGGAGACATGCTCGCCCATGCCCGCATTTCCTACCGGCATTCAAACTAACTAGTTAGACGTGCAGACGAAACGGTTTACCCTTTGTAGACGGGAGGGAAACGGAGATCAAAATAAAAGGAAAAATATGACTGAACGCGTGTTTGAATCTAGAAAGGCTAAAAGACGCAATTGGTAGTAAAAGAACAAAAATTCACGTCACTAGTTGACACAATGTAAGGAAATGGACAAAAAAAGACCTTGGCTCTTATTCGAAACAGTCATTTCTTGGACGTTTGACGATACTTGGTCGTTTTATTTGAATTCAGCGGCAAACGCCGTAGAGAAGGTTCGCGAACAAATTTCAAAAAAAAACTACCCTTGAGAAAAAATATGTTTTTTTCTTAATAATAGAGTTATGAATATAAAACCTAGCTAGTTTGATAGCCCATCTTAAGGAGAGAACTAATATACTTTAAATTATACAGACGGATAGATAACAAGGAAGATATTGACAAAAGACTGTGTTGTTCATATCAGACTAGCGACTGTACTCTTCATACTTTCACTAAAGTTTCAAATTTTCGTCCTTGAGACACGGAAATGCAAAAATCAAGCTGTAATGAACGAGAGGGGAAGGTGGAGAATTGTGGCTAAAAATAACTTAGGAGGCAGATTTGTGCAGGGTATTGCATGTAGAACCAAGTGTGTTTTTGTGAAAAACCAAGTAGAGACAGACAGACCAACAGACAATAATACATACTTGACTGAGATCTGACTGAAATTTGACTTTTGGTTGTAGATTTGAAAAAGTTAGGGGGGAAGTCTGTGATTGGACAAATGTAATCATATTAGCGGGACAGAGACGCGCATTTTTGCCATTTGATATAATTCTGTCCAGGGACACAGTCAGTTATTGCCTGTGGTGTTTTTCCCAGAAGATATTACATACATTTTATTGGGACGCCATAATATAGCCAGCAGCTCAGCTGAGTTTTGCTAGCAATTAACTGTGTTCTCAATTCTGAATTCTGGTAAGAATGAAAGCATTTATCTTGTATATTTTAATATTTCGAGTGATTGATACTGCCATATCATATAAAATGATTACGACAAGTAAGTGCTCGCTCTAGGTCCCCAGCCCAAGTTCAGGGTCTAGAGACAAACAAAATATATGGACGCCTAACTAAGACTATGGAAGGCGGATCTATTATTGAGATCAGTGGGAACATATCACCTATCTTATTGAATAAAAGGAAACTATTGAACATATCTCAGATGCAATGCAGTCTTGGGGAACTGGTACTATATGAAAACAACTGGGTAAGATGTGCTACGTTGGTCAGAGAGATCTGACCCATTCTGTGTAATGTTGATGTGTTGTGCTGTGTGTAAGAATGGTGCAGTGAATAGAGTACTGACACATGGCACAAATTTTGTTTCAGAATTGTGAGTTTCTGTTGTGGCACTAAGGTAGTGCCACATAAGTAATCAAGAATACACAAGCAGATGTGTGTGCCGCCTAACATGTGTGTCGGTGCAGCCTAGCATTGTATTCTAGCTACCGAGAGGAGTGGGCCACCGGAATCCAGCATCAGATCTTCACAGACAAGATGAGTGAATAAGTGGCCTGCTGAGGATTCACCAGAACTCTTAACTATTTATAAATATTTCCCCATCACAAATATACTGAAATTTTGGGAAAATATAACATTCACTACAGTCTATATGTAAATGGACAAAACTTGTTGTAGTCACAGAGTGGGTGTGATGACACCACCACAACAGCACATCCAGTAATAGTTCTCCCAGAGACATTATAAATCTTATTAATATTAACCAGTCTTATAAAATACCTATGTACACAAATTCCATTTTATTATGCCATATATTTATGCATTCCATTTATAACTCCATAACATTTCATATGTTCTGACCAAAATAAAACATTGGTTCAGAACAAATAAATTTAGAAAAAATTTTAATATTGAAACTAAAACAGTCTGAGTTAGTTCAGTGTGTTATAGATTTTCTTAATATTATTAGACTTATTAATTATCTGTGTGTGTTTGTATATTCTACTACAACACATTACATTTCAGTACCCTAGACTTTTAACGTAGCTACATTCATAATAGTAAAAGAGATATGTTTGAGGTCGTAAGTGGTAGTAAGAAGGGCCTTCTGTAATTCACATCTACATTTATCTCAGGAGCCTTCACAGCTGACCTCATACATTACACTAGGTAACATCACAACCATACAATACCATCAAAAACCACTACAGTGTCCATAGCTTCCATAGGACAATTAAAAGTGTTCATAGCCTTCATTGGCGCCTTTGCCACAAAAAGGTAAAGAAATGCTTTAAATGACAATCAGTTGACCAACTAAAATAGATAAAGTAGCTGAGTGATGAATTAAAGTAACGATTAATACGTTTAATGTATGTATGCTAACAATTATTTAACAGTTAACAAGTTGAGAGAAAGAGATTGAAACTAGAAGAATTTGAATTGAGTGTACAGTTGAATAAAGTACAAATTTTACAATCATGAAAATCACAGAATTTATCATTTATATGTTTTGAAGGTGGCAATTTTAAATATAAACCACCAACACCATCTCCCGCAGCCGAGTCAGTCTGACAAACTGGAGAGACAGGCATGTTTATCTACAGCAAGGTCTCGGTTACGACGGTCTCCACTTACGGCAATACACCGATACTAACGAGCCCATGAGACCCATCAATTGTTTTAATTTGGATTAAGAATAATTAATTTTCAACTACTTTAGCCAGTCGAACTAGGTCTGACGCGGCTGAATAGCAGACGTACGCCGGTAGTCAATAACGCTACAGCGTAAAAATTTGTTATTTAATCAACTCGTGCACTATTTTACTGTTGTCTCGCAATCGTCGGTTAATTGTATTAAACCACATTTCACGCTTCCACAGCGTGTATTCAATGGGAGTGACGGGTATGGCAAGAAACGGAAGTGTATAACTATGAATGGAAATGTAAAATAATAAGGGGTGCAGAAACAAGAGAAGCGCCATCGAAAATGGGAAAGGATATAGGTTATAGGTCAGTGCTTCTTAACCAGGGGTGCATGCACCCACTGGGGGTGCGACACCCACCTTCTGGGGATATTTTAGAAGGAGAATCATAAACGCAATATAATACACATAACACAAATGTATTTGTACAATATAGAACAATGACAACATGCATTAAATACCGAACTTTAGTCACATTTTGTAAATAACAATTTCTCAAAACATACTTTTATCTCTTTTTCACATTTCTGGCATATTTTACATGCAAGAAGATAAAGGGGTGCTGGAACCCTTTAAGATGCTGTAAATGGGTGGGAAGCTTCTTAAGATGCTGTAAAGCGGTGCGAGGCTTCTTACGATGCTTTAAAGGGGTGCGAGGCTTCTTAATTAAGATGTTGTAAAGGGGTGCGAGGCTTCTTAATTAAGATGTTATAAAGGGGTGCGAGGCTTCTTAATTAATATGTTGTAAAGGGGTGCGAGGCTTCTTAATTAAGATGTTGTAAAGGGGTGCGAGGCTTCTTAAGATGATGTAAAGGGGTGCGGGATGTCTAAAAGGTTAAGAAGCACTGCTATAGGCGATCTACGATTGGTACATCTGTAAAGTACAAAGTCGCGATCATAGAACACGTGAAGAGATCGGCACAAATGAAATCTGCTATGACAATTAAGCAGCGTAGCTATTTGCTTATTGAAATGGACAAATTGTTAATGAGTTGGATTGAGGACCAGAATTAACTGCGTATGTTGGTTAGCCAGAGCTTGGTTCAAGAGAAGGCTGGAACGCTTTATGAAGACTTACAGGCAGCTAATGGGGAACTATGTCAATCAAGTCAGCAGTTAAGTGGTAGTAAGACGTGGGCTTAACCGTATCGAAGCGAGAGCTAATTTATAGCACTCACAAATGGCACTGGAAACAGATTGTGCGGATGTAGCTGCAGCGAGTGAATTTCGAGGTGATGGGATATAAGGATGGGTGGGTGAGGGGGGAGGGGGGGGGGAGAGACGTTATTGTAATGAAAAAGTGTTCAATGTAGATGGTCATCATTTTCCTTTGCGCGCGCTTCTTACGAACATGCAGTTATCGCTTTAGTTTGACTCCTTGCAGGAAGCCTGCATCGAGCATTTACATCCTCTTGCTACGGTGGTTTCTGTGACAATTTGGTTTACATAATGAAGTTGCCAGCACCATGCACGTACTCATTAGTCGCCTTGTATGACATGCCTGAAGGTGGAGTAGTTCTTTTCTTTCTTTGTCTCTTTAGTTCATAGATGAAAAGGCTTTATTGTGACGAAAATAAAAAAATAAAAATTAACCGCACAAATTGCAACGTAAAAATTCCGACTTGCGTGAATAATTGAGTTACGAACGCCCCTAAGAACGAAATTCAATCTCTACCCGAGAACTTACTGTATTTGTATCGCCAAACTGCCAGCATCTCCACGAAAAATGGACAAACGTTTTTTTTTTACCGTCAACATTACTATCATTATTATAATGACTATAAAAGTTATTGCCTCTATAATAATAGCCCCTTCAGTCATAACTGACTATGGGAATGCGCCTCTGAGGTGGCAGCCCTCAGCTGCTTATTTTCCTGGTCCTCCTTTCGACGTTTTCTCCTCACCTCTGCTTCTTGTGTGAGCCTCTCTTCGCCCAATCTGAGGTGGTGCCGTAAATAGCATCGCCACTTATTGCGATCGGCAGCTTCATCCTCCCATGTTGCTGGATCCATGTCCAGTGCCCTCATATCTCTCTTGCACACATCTTTGAACCTCAGCTGTGGTCGCCCAACTGTTCTCTTGCCATCTGCTAATTGTCCGTAGAAGATATCTTTTGGGATGCGACCATCTTCCATGCGGCGAACATGGCCAAGCCAGCGAAGTCTGCGCTGTCTAAGCAGCGTATACATACTTTGAAGGCCAGCACGTGACAACACCTCGACATTTGTCACTTTATCTTTCCACGAGATGCCGAGGCGTAGACACCGCAAATGGAAGGTATTGAGCCTTCTTTCTTGCTTAGCATAGGTCGTCCAGGTCTCGCTGCCATATAGGAGTGTGCTGGTGACGCAGGCATTATATACCGCAGCTTTGGTTTTCATTGTGAGTTTAGAGTTTCCCCAAACACGCGATGTGAGGCGGGCAAAGGTAGCTGCAGCTTTGCCAATGCGGCTGTCGATTTCTGTATCCAGTGAGAGTTTGTCATTGATGGTAGACCCTAGGTATGTGAAGTGGTGCACCAAGTATTGCCTCTACTGTCACGTGACCGATAATCTATTTTACCATCTTGTCCATAATTTGATTACTTTTTAAATGTCCTGGTTTTCCTCGTCATTTTGTATTTTCTTTTTCTTTCATTTTCTACCTTCGTGGCCAAACTTTTTCACCTTCTGGAACCCCACCCGAGGTTTGGTTACGTTCCGGCCTGTAGCGGTCAGCGAACGATAATATTATCTAAGCCGCACCTGATCTGACCAGGGGAATATCTCTTACGTTTAAAGCCTTTGATCACGAGCGAAAGGGTCCCTGTGTTTGGCTTCCAGAACGCTGCTTCGGATCATAATATTATGCATCCTGGAAACAGGGGGAGACAAACCCGCCGTCAGTCTTTGGGTTTTCGCCCCTTAGACAAGATAGAGCATAATGTTATGCATTTCTCTACCTGGGGAACTTTCGCACGATTTCTTTTGTCTTACTCTAGATTACGTCTTTCGCCGAACTTCTGTAGAAATATGCAGGCCAGGTGTCCGGGGGGAGCGTCCTTTGTGATCTATAAGAGTCATCATCTCAGCCCGTAACCCGTCATGGGTCGTAGGGGTGCCATGGTGGAAGCATCAGCAGACAGGGTCCTCCACTGCTCTCTATCCTCAGCAATGCGTACAAGTGTGGAAAAACCGTGTCCTGCCCATTCTTTGATGTTATCAGCCCAGGATTTTCTCTGCCTTCCTCTTCTCCGTTTACCTTCGACTGTTCCCTGAAGGATCGTTTTCGAAAGGGAGTCATGACGAGTTACATGCCCAAACCAGGCAAGCTTTCGACGTTTCACTGTTGACAAAAGTGGTTCTTGGTGGCCTGCATAGGTGTTTATCTTCTCTCTAACATAGACATTTGTTTTGTGCTCTTTATAGCAAATGCGCAAAATTCTTCTATAACATTTATGCTCGAAAGCCTGAATCCTTCGCTCCGTATCTGCAGTGAGTGTCCAGCTCTCACACCCATACAAGAGAATAGATAATACAAGTGATTTGTATAATTTGATCTTCACAGGAAAACTGATGTTACTTTTCCAGATCACATTCAACCTTGTCATGGCAGCTGAGGCCATCTCAAGTCTTGTCTTGATTTCTTTAATTGATCTTCCATCACTGCATATAGTGGACCCGAGATATTTAAAGGTGTTAACTTCTTCTAACGTTTGCCCATTTAACGTAATGTTGGTCGGAACATGTTTCTTATGGCTATTCACCAATATCTTGCTTTTTTCTATATTAATTTCCATCCCATACGTTCTTGTTACTTTCTCCAGTCTAGAGGTAAGGTAAATTTTCCTGGCCCGTAGATGACCATCATGAGATAAGGCAAACTTTAACACAGTACTAGAATGTGTTTGCCTATGTTCTAGTCATTTTCGGGGTGAGTTGACATATCTTATAATTATTATATTAGATTCATGTTAGCTTTTATATATCTGTTAGGAAAGTGAATTTATTTCTGAGGACTTCTCCTAGTAATTTAGTTCAGTGATAAGATTACACTGCCTACGGCCTTAATTAAGTGGTGCTTAAACTGTTACGGTTTATCATGGGTTAAATGTTAAACTTACAATAACAGATATTAGGCGTAGAATCAGTCCATGAATGCTTACCATTGGGTTAAGAGTCAGCAAAATTAACTGTCATTTCTGTAAGATAATGTCAGGTGTGGATTGTTCACTTAAAAACTGAATAGTGAGACGCAGGTAATAACTCTGGATTATAGGAGATAGTCACTTATTCCCTTTTGATAGATATTTCTAGTGGCAAGGGAGGATCATTTTATGCTTACTTGTGTGGCTAGGCACTAGTCTATAACTTTCACAGAAAGCAGTCACCAGGCATAGATATAATTATATCTTATGATTTAGCCACAACTGTATTATTATAGCAAGAACATTGCCTTGTCTATGTACTCATTGTGGAATGCTAATATATTTCCCCAAGGGGACATACGATTTATTTGTGTAATGTCAAATGCTGTAATCTGGTTATGTAAATTCATTAAATGTTGTAAGATGAATAAGCATATTCTTTTAACTGTAACTACAGGTTAGGTTTCCTGTATGTTGAGATTGGGAGAAGAGGAGGAGATTTTGCTGTCAGAACATTTAATGACAGTTACATGGGTGTACAAAAGATATTAAGCCTATGCGGGCGCGTGTTGATAATTGATATTTTTAAGGAACAGGAAACATGGTTAAAGACAGCCCTAAACTATCATAGCAATAACTACAATAAATTTAATCCCATAGTGGAGCGAAACTTTCTGTATAAAGTTAGTGTGATTTATTATTTGCTTGAAGTAAAAGGGTGTCTCTTTTTGGGTCTGTTTCAGGGAGACCGAATCGCTAGAGCAGACTCCAGTCAGGCGAAGAAAGTCATATAATCTTCGATCTAGAGGGTTTCTGTATACATCTAGCAACGAATCGTCAACCCCGTTCCTGAATCAAAACCCCTTTTGTCAACGCCAAGTTAAGCTCACGCAGTACAACGGAGCCAACGCTAAATCTAGAATCACCAAATGCAGTAGTAGTTCTCTACTCGCCTATTGGATTACCAGCCAGAGCATTGCGGCTTCCAGAATATCAAAACCGCCCAGCATGCCTATAGCAGAATTCCATATCACCCGCCTTTTTTGTGCCTAAACGGGGCACTCAGCAAACCACAGCCAAACCAGTGTAAACAGGATTTACAGCCAAGCAGAGCCTAGCGCCGGATAAGCGCGCCTGGGACTCTTTGTCCTCAAGTGACTTCTTCTGGTGTATTTTCTGGATACTTAAAACCTCGCACGTATGAGCAGCCATCTATGGACAGAGGTCCAGCCCCTCTCATGAGTAGCGGTCACCAACGTTTAGCACCAACAAAGAAAGTTTTGTAGGCTAGTCCCTCATGAAGGATCTACAAGTAATACACTTTCTGGAGCTAGCACATTTGGTCCCCGAAAAGCGGACAGGCTGTCGCCCAGTTCAATCAGTTGGTCAGCAGGAGATAAACAGCGTCCCCCAGCCCAACTCGCGCCAGTAGGGGGAGTCACCAATGATAGTACCAACAAGGACAGTTTTGTAGGCTAGTCCCTCACGAAGGATCTACAAGTAATACACTGTCTGGACTATTTCATCTGGTTCCCGAAAGCGGACGGACTGAAACGCAGTTTATTCATTTTGGTAAACAGGAGGTAAATAGTCTTCCAGCCCAACTCGCGCCAGTAGGGGGAGTCACCAACGATAGCGCCTATACAGTGATGTTATTCAGGTTAATTCCATCACCGATGGAGGATATATACGAAAACACCACTTACTGGAGTTACTTCAGCTGGTCCCCGAAAACCGAAGGACTGTCACTCGATTATTTATCTCTTTGGGTTCTACAGGTTCATGTCGGTGATCTGTGTGTGTGTTTGTTGGTGTAATTTGCATTACTGGTGGTTATTGATGATTTTTGATGACTATTGATGAATATTTGATTATTGATGTAATTTATGCTGTGTATGATGATATGCATTAATTCCATGCTTTTTCTTTTTTTTATTAAAGTTTACACATTTATTAATGCGCTGTTCCCGACCCTTTTCATCCATAATTAACTTGTTTAGCTCTTTACTATAATCTCTATGTTTGATAAGAGAAAAGAGAGAGAGCAGGAGGTGCTTAGACAGACATAAGTGAGTTGAGGCTTGGAGAGAGAGATCATTTTGGTAAATCTTCTTCCAGGTTGTCTCAAGTCCATCTCCTATTTACACCTTTTCAAGATAGTGACACTCTCTAATCTACTTGCTACTACTACTTCATCTCTTCCATTTTCCCATCCTCATTACCATTCTTCCACTACTGATAATGCTGTAAGTATTATAACAATAACAACAATGATAAAACTCATAATAAAACTAACAAAACCATCCAAGCAAGAGCTATTACTACCTCAGCAACTACAGATAATACTACTTCTATAATTACTACTACTACTACTACTACTACTACTACTACTACTACTACTACTACTACTACTACTACTACTACTACTACTACTACTACTACTACTACTACTACTACTACTACTACTACTACTACTACTACTACTACTACTACTACTACTACTACTACTACTACTACTACTACTATTACTACTACTACTACTACTACTACTACGGCTACTGCTACAACAACAATAACTACTACTAATATTACTAATTATGATGATGATAATAATACTAATAATAATGATACTATTACACCTAAGAAGAAAAAAAATTAGGCATCCCACCATTTTCAGGGCCAGGAAACCTTGTCTCCAGGGTTGACGTGTTTGCAGATTTCGAGTTGAAAGTATAACAGTTTCCAAATTTGTGGCTATGGAAGTAGGTGAAATTTCTGCAAATAGAAGTATAATTACACTACTGCTGCTCAGAAATAACATTTGTAAGTTGCATAACGTTATTATCTATGGAACTATCACCTTGTCAGTGTTTTCAGTGAGTTCTATCTTTCGTTAAATTTGGAGAATAGTTGTCGACGCTAAATTGTATTTGGTGATTTGCTAAAGAGTTTTCTCTGCCATTATGTCCGTATTTCTCAGTGAGTTTTATCAAGTCCCACAGCAGATATTGCGGTAAGGGAGTGAAATGTTAGAGACTTCACATTACTAAGTCCAGCATCGAGATGTGGGGTGATAAGTATCCTTCCTCGCTGCCTTTTCCATCCCTAACTCACGAGCAGCAGAGTCAGATACCCATTTACATCTAGGTAGACTGGAGCGTGTCGATACCGTGAATCGACCATGGCAAGCGAGAGACCAGTGCTCTAACCACTCTCCTTCTTCTTCTTCTTCTTCTTCTCGTTCGCTGTTGTTTAGTAATGTCTACACAAGAAGTCCGGTTTTCTGGATGTATGTTGCTGTGGTTGAAAGTTCGTCAAGACTCCCAAACAGCTTTGTGTGGATGTGCGTCTCTGTGGGCCAATGTTCAGTCCGCAATAGACTAAGCATGTGGCAGTCTTGCAGGATGTGTTCGGCTGTCTGTGCTGCCTGTCCACACGTACATAGGGGTGATGGGACCAATCTCAGTCTGTATAAGTGACTGTTCAGTCTGTGTCGTAGATTTTCGATAGGAGAATTAAGACTAGGTTTGGTCCCTTCTGAATAGGTTTGAATAGGTGATAGACTCAGTGAGAGTTTGTGAAAGGTAATAGAATTTCCACACACGTGAGATGATAGATTTTGATATAGTGGCTGTCTCTGAAAGCGAAAAGAATTCTTCTCTCTCTCACCTATCTTCTACAACAGTTGTTACAGCGTCAGACAGACTACACCAATATACATATTACGTATATTTCTATCACTCACAGGCACGCACATACACGTGACGACAGGTAAACACACAGACGTGGGAAACTATAACAATGATATATATATCTAGAACGAGCTGACCAAACACTATTATTAAGTTCAAGAGCGATTTTAATATCAGAAAAAAATCGGCTCACAACATCAAAGAAAGTACATCAAGGAAAATACATATACACATAGTCATAAAAAATTCAAGGAAATGTTGCAAGGATGATAGCCCCCTTATAGTGTTAACTCTAGGCTTAGCCCAGCCCCGTTAAGAGAACAGATGATGGCGCCAGAGTCACAGATACATAGGGTTTGATTCTAAGAGTTTTCGTTGTTTTATCTCGTAATTATATGCACAGAGTTTGAAAAAAAAATCTGATTTAACCTAAGACAAAAACACAAGAACTCTAGCCTTAGCAACAAATTATGCAGATTGAAAAAAAAATTTTGAACAGCAACAGGGTGTCAAAGATATAATAGTGAAAATATCACTCAAACCAGCGTACACTCATTCATTCCGCCATGGCCTCTCATACATGTACTCACGACTTTGCTCGCTGCCTCTTGGAACACACTGATTTTAGATTTTCACACAGACTCAAAAAATGCAGTCTTCTGCCAAGAAGTCCCCAGTTCCAAAAGACGTATTTAACTCGGAGTCTCCGGGAACGACTACTTGGGTGTGCAAATTTGTTCAAATGTCTGATTAAGTCACCTAACAATTATTCCAGGCGCGGGAGTTAGCAGAGCACAGTGTCAATAGCGTAGGTTTCTAGAAATGATGAATGTCAGGTCGGTGCCTTCCCTCAGTATAGGATTCACTTTAGTCACACCACAGATTGGTCCACAAAAAAATATATATATATAGTCGGGAAATGTTAGTTAATACTTGAAGTATTTCGCGCCACCAGGCAGAAAGATTACGTAGAGTTTTTTTTCTAGAAGAAATTAAGATCTGGCTCCAAGGTCCAGTATTTATCATTACAGTCTTTGAAAACCCGTTATTGGGATACAGTATTTCTGGCTAACTCGGGTTGCATATGCACTGTTAGTCCAGTGGTACTTAAGAAACCCACGTGGTTCAAAATAAGGACTGTCTATTTCTTCACAAGTATGGAAACTACTACTAGGTGCTGGTAAAGTTAGGGTCACCCCAAAACTTTCACTGTGTGGAGGAAAAATAACACATATAATATAATAAACAGAATATGTACTGGTTATAACTTACATTTAAACTTGCAAGCAGAGAGCTTTGCTTATCATTTAAACTTCCCGTGACGTAAGTTATATTTAAAAATCAGCAATCCTCATGAATTAGGAACACGTGCGTATTCCGTCACCATTCATGAGGCTCGATTCTAGAGTTTATACGTTAGTTTAGAAAAATACACTCGACTGAGTATTAGCGGTTAAATTAAATTCATAAATAGCTACAATTTCCGTTATAAGCTAGAAATTTTAATTTTATTCTGCTTTCCACTGAATGCTTCCCTAGAAAATATAATAGCCTACCACTTTATTTCTCTTCTGCGCTAAAGAAATAGATTAAAATGAATTAAGCGATTAAACACTTTAACACTCACAAAATCTATATATCTATCATATTAA
This sequence comes from Oreohelix idahoensis, assembly GCA_024509875.1. Taxonomy (NCBI): domain Eukaryota; kingdom Metazoa; phylum Mollusca; class Gastropoda; order Stylommatophora; family Oreohelicidae; genus Oreohelix; species Oreohelix idahoensis. The sequence continues at coordinate 97,507 of JAMPIV010007790.1, read as the reverse complement.
TTACCTCAACCACAGAATTACAGGTAGTCGCACAACTTAAGAATAAAAATGCTGAAAATATTTCTGGAAGTCTAGAAGTTCGACAAATTGCCGAAACAAACTGAGATACTTCGCTAACAGCTATTCTGTTTACGAGCAACCTATCTACTGTGAGTCTATGAGCGAGAATGAAATTAAAGTTTCAAACTTGGCCAATATCTTTAAAATCGGACACAGGATCCTAATCTTATTTCGCCAAGCGAAATAGTCTCCCCTGTCCGTATAACACCTTCGTCCGCTTATCGCGTGACGTAACAGCCATCAGTGGCCGAGGGCTTGCATGAGTTGCAAATCTCAGACCACCGTCTGCAGTGCGGAGTGGATTTTCACGCTAAGCCGGGTTTTTTCCTGACGAAAAACCTCATGCGTTTACTGAAATGCAGACTCTCTGTCTACTTTCCATGTCCCTCGGGTGAATTTTCACGCCCCAGGCCAGAGACCCTCAGACGAATGTCTAGCGAATGCTGTAAATTCACGCCTATCGTCCGACCAGCGCGACTGACATGTACGCAATACCACCCAGGTGCGATTCTCAGTTTTAGAGAAAGGAAAACAGGTAAAGTTTGCGAATTATATGAAAATAATATTCGCAAAACGAATGGATGAAAAAATATACAGGAAAAAATGAAATACAGAGATAATAAAAGAGAGAAATCGGGTGAAAGAATAGGAAGAAGATGTAGGAAATTAAATGAATATAAACCCTACGTGACAGAGCCTCCCCCCTTTAAGATATGGAAGCACTCCATGTCTACGTTATGGAGTTTAATTTCCTATAACCGTAGCTTCGGGGTGTCTGTCTTCTTCCCTCTCCTCTTCCCCCTCCATCTCTGTCCAATTCCTACTCAAGTCCACTCCTCAAAGTTTCCTTCCCCTGGAATGTCTCATATGCGCGCTTGAAAGAGCGTCGCCGCTTCTGACATTTTTGAAAGATTTCCTGTGATAGCGGTGGAATATCCCTGCCACTATCGTCATCTTCGTCAGTTTTGGCGATCGTCAGGAGATGGTCGGAGGTTGGCACTGGTTTTTCCAAGTATCTCTTTAAGAGATTTAAATGGAAAACCTTCTCCTTTCCTTCAATAGAGATCTGGTAGTTAGCCTTAGAAATCTTTTTCAGGACGGTAAACGGCCCTTGCCATCCGATCTTCAGTTGGTTGTTCTCGGTAGGGAGCAACACCAAAACTTTCTCTCCTGCTTCCAGTTCTCTCTCTTCCGCGACTTTCCTGTATCGGTTAGCGTGCTTGGTGCGTGCTCGCTTAAAGTTAGTCGTTGCTAGGTCCCACCCTAGTTTCAACCGTTCCTTTAAAACCGACACATATTTACTGGCTGAGACAACTGTCTCATCAGCCTTCTCGTCTGTCAGAGACTGAAGTAAGGCTTCAAGCGGGCCCTTAATGGGTCTGCCGAATAAGAGTGTAGCTGGCGGAAATCCTGTGGAAGTATGAGGAGATTCTCTGTAGCCAAATAATGCTGCAGGAATACAGAGATCCCAATCTTCAGGTTTCACTTGTGCCAGCTTACTTAGCATCATGGTGAGGTTTCCATTAGCACGTTCCACGAGCCCATTTCCGGCCGGAGTATATGGCTTAGTGTGGATGTGCTGGGTCCTCAAGATCTTAACGATCTCATCCATCAACAGGTTTCGGTATGGAGATCCATTATCCGTCAACACTTGCTGAGGGAATCCCAACCGAGTGAAAATCTGCACGAGGGCTTCTGCGACATGCTTGGCATCTGCGCATGTTAGCGGGATAGCTTCTGCCCATAAAGTGCATGTATCGACTAAGGTCAGGATGAACCTGTTCCTTCTTTTAGTCCTTTCGAAAGGCCCTAAAATGTCGATCACAACCCGTTCGAATGGTGTTCCCATTATTGGCATTTCACCCATGTGGACTGGGGGTGCCCGTTGCTTGGGTGGCACACGTTGGCACTGGGCACAGGATTTTGACATATCTGATAATATCAGTATTTACTCCTGGCCACCAATAATGAGTGGTTATACGTTGGTTTGTGGCGTTCTGTCCCATATGTCCGCTAAAGGGAAGAGAGTGCCCCATTTCTAGGATTTGGCTTCTGTACTGTTTCGGTACTAGGAGCTGGTTGTAACCTTGGTCAGGCTTGCCCGTTCTCCGATAAAGTACGCCATCCTCAGAAAAAATGTCCCCGTGCTGTTTTGGTTTCCTTCGCCATGGGCAGTTTCCTAAAGCAGGGTGCCAAGGTAGGGTCCTTGTATTGCGCTTCTTTAAGTTCCATAGGTAACAAATTTGGCGCAGGCTCCCGTTCCTTCTTGGTTTGCCCTCTTATAGTTACTGCTGCCACAATCGGCTCTTCCGGTTTCCCAATACACACGTATCTCCCGCCAAGTATGACTGGGTAGATGGGATCATCCATAACAGCCGCTTTGATCACACCTCTGACAAAGTCAGAGTGTATCTCCACCAATGCGATGGGAAGCGCTGTAGGTGCATCACTCTTACGAACTCCACAAAGTTTGACGGTCTCTCCTGTCTCTTGACCGGGTTTAACCAGGTTTCTGGCAACAATGCAATCGTAAGAAAGCCCCGTGTCAAATAAGCAAGAAGTTTGAGAACCGTTCAAAATAACAATACCTCGCGTTGAGGGTCTATCCCCAACAGGTTGGGAATCACTGTCAATAATTCCGCCTTGCGAGACTGTCAATAAGCATCCGATGCGTTTTGGCTCGGTGTGCTCGGTCTGATCATATGTCCCGTGCTCGGGGGTTCTCCCTTTGCCACCTTGTCCTTTCTGGCTACGCTGCCATGTAGGGCGGTCGGGTTGATCAGGCTGTTTGGGGTGGTTGGGGTACTTGTTCTTGTAGAACTTGGATTTTTCAGGAGGGGGGTTTTGAGGTCCAGTTTCTCTGTGGTTAAACTGATTAGAAGCCTGAGAAGATTGCTCTAGGTTATGTTTTCGAAAATGCTCCTCTGTCGGTTTCCGCTTTGTGGCCGGTAGTTCAGCCAGCGCATTGTGATAACGCTCAGACTTTTTCAAAATGTCTTCAAGTTTTTCTGCCCCCTGCTCAGCGAGAAATCTCCGGGTATCAGCAGACAAAGTGTTCTTTATTTGTTCAGTTAGAACAAGTTCCTCAAGACCTTCATAGGTAGAGGGGAGCTGCGAAAGCTCAAGGCACTTTGTTAGATATCCCTTAAGACGAGATGAGAACTGGTGAAAAGTTTCAGAATTCTCTTTCCGGCTGTTGCGAAACAGTTGCAAAAACTTGCGAGCGTTCATTTCAAAGCGCTCCAGTAACGCTTTCTTCAACACATCGTAGTCGTCTTGTTGGCTACTTTCCAGCTTAGAATAAACATCATAAGCAGAACCTTTTAGGGCCTGGGAAAGTTTCATGTTCCAACGCGACCTCTCTAAACCGTACAGAGTTGCAATTTTCTCAAATTTTTCTAGCCAAGTGTCAATCTTCTCATTTGGACAAGGGAAAGACTCTAGCGGAAAAGACATAGCAGTGAGATGAGTAGATTGAGTGTTAGAAGGATCAGTTAAGGAAGAATGATGAGAAGACTCTCCATTGCTGGAGGTAGAGGCAGCGCCACGACTTTGGACTTCTAGAGCCTTAAGAGCCAACTCATGCTGTCGTCGTTGCTCATTTTCTCTTTCCAAATGCTGTCTCTCCTTCTCTCTTTCCTCCTGCTGTCTTTCCTTCTCTCTTTCCTCATGCTGCATCCTGCGAATTTCCATTTCTTCATCCATCTTCTTCTGCTGTAAAAGACGGTCTTCCCTTTCCCTCTCTCTAGCTTCTGCTTCTTTCCTCTTGAGTTCTTCTTTTTCCTCTTTAGCTTCAGCTGCTTTCCTCTCCGCATCATATCTCTCAAGTTCGTCTCTGACAAAAGCTTTCGCTTCCTCTCCTTCCAGTCCCTCCTCTCTCGCTTCGTCCCTGAGGAGTTGTCTAAGCTTTGCCCTCTCGGCCATATTATGTCAGTGACTGAGACTGTTGGAGAAAGAAAATAGGAAAAAGAATAACCTGGTTCCTACCACTACGAGAAAAAAATTACCAAAAAAATCAAAAGATGATATATTTAACCCTGGGATACCTCCTCCAAAATAAAATCTAACTATCGCTGCTATTAATCGGCAATAAAGCACTCAATGCAAAACACGACTACGCCAAATAAATGGTAGTTAAGATTACAACTGAAAAATAAGTTGCTACAGTGGAAAAGCAAAAGAATATTGCAAAAATTAAAGAGAAAAATAATCCCTTAATTTTTAAAAATCCACTATAAGTTCGCCCCTGAAGTCAGATCGGGTAAGGGAGGGAATTAATCTGGACAAAAAGTCCGAAACACACTCCTTAACTTAGTTCAAACGCCGTTCTGCCTCAGTACCCAGTGAATGTTATACACTCACCACTATACCAGCATTTAGTATTACAATCAACAATTAACATATATCCCGACAAAATCAACCTGTAACTAAAATGTATATTATTCAAAGATGCTGTGGAAAAAAACTTATTAGTTTGTGTGGTCAGCACGCCCGTAAACAGATCGCTAGTCTAGGGGGTATATTTTTTTAAAAGATACACAGTCACAAGACATCACACTCTTACTCTATATCAGAATACAGAATCTTAAGTTCAAAATCCAGATAGACGAGTCCACATTTGTCGTACTCGTCTTCCTATTCTAAGTTCGAAAATCCTACGGACGAGAACCCATTTGTCGTAGCGCCTTAGGATTTTGGGTTCAATTCCCGGTAACGAGCGACCATTTGTCGTAGATTTTCGATAGGAGAATTAAGACTAGGTTTGGTCCCTTCTGAATAGGTTTGAATAGGTGATAGACTCAGTGAGAGTTTGTGAAAGGTAATAGAATTTCCACACACGTGAGATGATAGATTTTGATATAGTGGCTGTCTCTGAAAGCGAAAAGAATTCTTCTCTCTCTCACCTATCATCTACAACAGTTGTTACAGCGTCAGACAGACTACACCAATATACATATTACGTATATTTCTATCACTCACAGGCACGCACATACACGTGACGACAGGTAAACACACAGACGTGGGAAAACTATAACAATGATATATATATTATCTAGAACGAGCTGACCAAACACTATTATTAAGTTCAAGAGCGATTTTAATATCAGGAAAAAATCGGCTCACAACATCAAAGAAAGTACATCAAGGAGAATACATATAATAATAATAAATAATAAATTCTTTAAGCGCCAAACACGGCGCATAAGGCAGAAACCAGTGCTCTCCAGGTTGTTCGTTGTGACGCCACTCCTCTTAGCTCTTGCACATTATTTAGGCCCAACGTTCTTCCTTCTCTTTTTATTGTTCTTCTGAGTGTTTCTTTTGGTCTTCCTTTTTTCCGCTTACCCTCAGGAACCCAAGTGAGCGCCTGTAGTGGTATTCTGTTGTTTTGCATTCGTAGGACATGACCGATATATGACCATCTTCTTTTCCTTATATAGTCGGAGACATATTTCTGCCTAGAGTCTTCTCTTATTTGTCGATTAGTCTTGAATTCTTTCCAACTGATGTTCATGAGTTTTCTAAGACATTTGTTCTCGAATGTATTCAGCTTGTTCTCCAATGATTTTGTTATTTTCCAACTCTCACAGCCATATGTTAACACTGAGATAACATTTGAATTAAACAGACGAAGCTTGGTATGTATATTCAATGATCGTAATTTCCAAATGTTAGATAATCTATTGAAGGCGCTAGCTGCCAAAGCAATTCTAGTATGGATTTCTCTTGTTGTGTCACCATCCTGAGTCATTTTACTGCCTAAATAATTGAAAAACTTTCAACTTTCTGTAGTTTTTCCCCGTTCAAGATGATATCAAAGGTCTCGTTAGAAAAGTTCATAGCTTTAGTTTTAGAGGCATTTATTTGGAGACCAATTTTAAAACGAGAGATGACACAAATTATTTATTGCTTCTTGGGATTGTCTTGGTGTTGAACTTAAGAATGCTACATCATCTGCGAAATCCAGGTCCCCCAGGAATTTTTCCATTTGTCCATTTTATACCCAATTGTTCATTGTGGGTATAGTTTCTCATAACCCAATCAATAGCTATTCCAAAAAGTAGTGGTGACATAATACAGCCTTGTTTCACCCCCTGTTTCCGGTAACGAGTAAACCATTCTGTATTCCCTTTATTTGTTCTAAAACAAACATCTTGCATTGTCATATAGCGCTTTGATTATATTCACATATTTTGTTGGAAAACCATAGATTGTAAGTATCTTCCACAATGATGGGCGGTGTTACAGACTATCAAAGGCTTTTTGAAAATCGACGAAGGTGATAATAAAGTGGCGATTGCCTTTCCACTGATTCTTCTATAATTGTTCTTAGTGTGAATATTTGATCAATACATGATCGTTTCGGCCTGAAACCCGCTTGTTCTTCTCTGATCTTTTCGTCAGCATGCAATTTAAGTCTTTCTAACATCATGCAACATAATAATTTTCCAGGTACTGATAATAGAGATATACCAACCAGTTATTACAGTCTGATAGATCACCTTTCTTCGGTAACTTTACAATAATACTGTCTTTCCATTGTTGTGGTGGTTGTTCTTCTCTCCATACTTCATTTATAATATCTAAAATTCTCAAGAGGTTGTTGTCATTAACTGCTTTAATCATTTCCCCTGAATACATATACACATAGTCATAAAAATTCAAGGAAATGTTGCAAGGATGATAGCCCCCCTTATAGTGTTAACTCTAGGCTTAGCCCAGCCCCGTTAAGAGAACAGATGATGGCGCCAGAGTCACAGATACATAGGGTTTGATTCTAAGAGTTTTCGTTGTTTTATCTCGTAATTATATGCACAGAGTTTGAAAACAAAAATCTGATTTAACCTAAGACAAAAACACAAGAACTCTAGCCTTAGCAACAAATTATGCAGATTGAAAAAAATTTTGGACAGCAACAGGGTGTCAAAGATATAATAGTGAAAATATCACTCAAACCAGCGTACACTCATTCATTCCGCCATGGCCTCTCATACATGTACTCACGACTTTGCTCGCTGCCTCTTGGAACACACTGATTTTAGATTTTCACACAGACTCAAAAAAATGCAGTCTTCTGCCAAGAAGTCCCCAGTTCCAAAAGACGTATTTAACTCGGAGTCTCCGGGAACGACTACTTGGGTGTGCAAATTTGTTCAAATGTCTGATTAAGTCACCTAACAATTATTCCAGGCGCGGGAGTTAGCAGAGCACAGTGTCAATAGCGTAGGTTTCTAGAAATGATGAATGTCAGGTCGGTGCCTTCCCTCAGTATAGGATTCACTTTAGTCACACCACAGATTTGTCCACAAAAAAATATATATATATATATAGTCGGGAAATGTTAGTTAATACTTGAAGTATTTCGCGCCACCAGGCAGAAAGATTACGTAGAGTTTTTTCTAGAAGAAATTAAGATCTGGCTCCAAGGTCCAGTATTTATCATTACAGTCTTTGAAAACCCGTTATTGGGATACAGTATTTCTGGCTAACTCGGGTTGCATATGCACTGTTAGACCAGTGGTACTTAAGAAACCCACGTGGTTCAAAATAAGGACTGTCTATTTCTTCACAAGTATGGAAACTACTACTAGGTGCTGGTAAAGTTAGGGTCACCCCAAAACTTTCACTGTGTGGAGGAAAAATAACACATATAATATAATAAACAGAATATGTACTGGTTATAACTTACATTTAAACTTGCAAGCAGAGAGCTTTGCTTATCATTTAAACTTCCCGTGACGTAAGTTATATTAAAAAATCAGCAATCCTCATGAATTAGGAACACGTGCGTATTCCGTCACCATTCATGAGGCTCGATTCTAGAGTTTATAAGTTAGTTTAGAAAAATACACTCGACTGAGTATTAGCGGTTAAATTAAATTCATAAATAGCTACAATTTCCGTTATAAGCTAGAAATTTTAATTTTTTTCTGCTTTCCACTGAATGCTTCCCTAGAAAATATAATAGCCTACCACTTTATTTTTCTTCTGCGCTAAAGAAATAGATTAAAATGAATTAAGCGATTAAACACTTTAACACTCACAAAATCTATATATCTATCATATTAATTACCTCAACCACAGAATTACAGGTAGTCGCACAACTTAAGAATAAAAATGCTGAAAATATTTCTGGAAGTCTAGAAGTTCGACAAATTGCCGAAACAAACTGAGATACTTCGCTAACAGCTATTCTGTTTACGAGCAACCTATCTACTGTGAGTCTATGAGCGAGAATGAAATTAAAGTTTCAAACTTGGCCAATATCTTTAAAATCGGACACAGGATCCTAATCTTATTTCGCCAAGCGAAATAGTCTCCCCCCCCGTCCTTATAACACCTTCGTCCGCTTATCGCGTGACGTAACAGCCATCAGTGGCCGAGGGCTTGCATGAGTTGCAAATCTCAGACCACCGTCTGCAGTGCGGAGTGGATTTTCACGCTAAGCCGGGTTTTTCTCTGACGAAAAACCTCATGCGTTTACTGAAATGCAGACTCTCTGTCTACTTTCCATGTCCCTCGGGTGAATTTTCACGCCCCAGGCCAGAGACCCTCAGACGAATGTCTAGCGAATGCTGTAAATTCACGCCTATCGTCCGACCAGCGCGACTGACATGTACGCAATACCACCCAGGTGCGATTCTCAGTTTTAGAGAAAGGAAAACAGGTAAAGTTTGCGAATTATATGAAAATAATATTCGCAAAACGAATGGATGAAAAATATACAGGAAAAATGAAATACAGAGATAATAAAAGAGAGAAATCGGGTGAAAGAATAGGAAGAAGATGTAGGAAATTAAATGAATATAAACCCTACGTGACAGTCTGTTATGTCCTGTTCTAATGCGGAACAGGATCACATGTTTTGCTCGATCAAGATAGTGACACTCTCTAATCTGACGCTCTATCTAGCGTTACAGTCACCAACAAAGGTGAAGGTAGTTCCATAGCAGATGCTGCCGTACAGGAGTAAAGTGTTAGGGTTTACACCTATATCAGGTCTCAGATTTATGAGATGGGGTGAACAATGTCCCTTCTCACTGCCTTTTTTCCTTCCCTAACTAAAAAAGCAGAGCCAGATGTCCATTTACAGATGGGTGAACTGGAACGTGACGCTAATAGGTTTCGAACCCTACAGCTTTGCCTCGATAACCAGCGCTGTAACTACTCTGCCAATCGCCGTTACTAAGTTTCATCGTCTTGTACATTACAGTTGATCTACATTGAATGTCTTCATCTCTATTTGATGTCAATGTCTTTGCCAACTAAAATTGTGCTTTTAAACTAAAGTTGATTATTGATGGGAATCCGAATATTAACTATAGTTCTACAGGGTGGTCATAAAGTCTTTCCCTGATTTCAAACAATTTAAAAAAAAAAGTATTCTGTGCAGAGACACTTGGTTTTTTGGAAATTATTCCAGAACTAAAACAGTTTTTTAATGCTATTTGTAGATTTCAACATTTGCGATTTTCAACACTAATATTCGAGGGATTGCAAGTTCTCTTGAGGCACGATAGGTAGATTTCTGAGGACTGCGTTGAAACGCCGTGCGCACTGCGTCCACAGTTTCTTCACTCACACGAGGCCTACCTGCTCTAGGCATGTCACCGACGCTGCCAGTGTCTGTAAACTTTATATATCAAGCTTTGATGCTTTTAACATCTGGAGGATCTCGTAAAAATTTGAAATCAGGGAAAGACTTTATGACCACCCTGTATTATACAAACACACGAACAATATTTGCTGAAGACCATACTGGAGAAGAAGATTGACAACAAATGAGCGAAAAAACAACAGCAATGATAACACTGACAAACAACATTTTTCTTTCTTATATAAGAATAAGTGTTCTTAGGTCAGTTTCTTGCGCTGATTTCAAATCTGAAATCCGTTTATCTCTATCACGTCGGGTTCTTAAGATATTTGTGAATAAATATATTTTTGGGAAACCGTTATTTGCTCCGTTTCATTTTTACTATATAACTTATTAAAAATTAATAAAAAGCAACATAATTCTACTTTTTATACTGCTAAAAGATGCATGACATATGTTACGCGATTTTTCAAATAGTTACTGTATTTTGAAATAATTCTGAGCAAAATATGGCTTCTAGAAGTTGTAGAAATTCGGCTGATCTGTTCTGTTACGTGTGCGGATATTTTACCGATCGTGTTCACCAGAAAAACTTTACACCATTACTAAAGAAAACATATGAACTTTATTTCGATTCGAAAGTTGATGATGCAAATAAATCTTGGAAGCCAAATGCAATTTGTTCGATACATTGGCAGGTTGGTTACGAAAATCGCCGAAACATAAGTCGATGCCTTTTGGAGTGCCAGTAATATGGCGTGAACATACAAATCACACTACTGATTGTTACTTCTGCTTGACACCGTTACATACCGGTTATTGCATAACAGAAATTTTTTGTCATCAAATCCAGTCGCCTACTCTGTTCATATGAAAGAAACTTATGACAATATGGCTAAACGTTTGGAAAAAATAAAGTACAATGACTACCAATGGCGGATTTGTGGAGACCTAAAGGTCATTGCAATTCTCACGGGCATGCAGACTGGGTATACTAAATTTTGTTGCTTCCGATGTGAATGGGACAGCCGCAACAGACAGGAACATTATGCAAGAAAGGTGTGGCCTATCCGGGATCGTATGCAACTCGGGCATAAAAAATGTAACACGCAAGCCATTAGTTAACAAAGACACCTTCATTTTACCACTGTTACATATAAAGTTGGGGCTCATCAAGAATTTTGTAAAAGCGTTAGATAAAACGAGCAAAGCTTTCAATTATCTTCGAGAAAAGTTTCCGCAAGATAGCGATGCAAAGATAAAGGAAGGTATCTTTGTAGGACCTCAGATTAGGAAAGTTATTGCAGACAAACAATTCGAGAACTTGTTACATGGTAGTGAACTTCGCACATGAATGGCATTCAAATCGATCGTCGATAACTTTCTGGAAAATCACAAATCTGTCGACTATGTTGCATATTGTTAAGCAGTGCATAGATGCATACATAATTATGGGCTGTAACATGTCCCTCAAAATCCATTTGCTCGACTCGCATCTTAACTTTTTCCCTGACAACCTTGGCGAAGTCAGCGATGAACATGGAGAATGATTCCATCAAGATATCGCCGTAATGGAGTCACGTTATCAAGGACGGTGGAGTGTGATCATGCTTGCCGATTATTGTTGGATGCTTCATCGCGATGTACCACATGCCATTCACCGACGAAAGTCGACTGCAAAGAAATTCAAGCCTACATAACTGTTATACTTCTTGTACTAATGATGTTGTAATACTGTGTGCGTTGTTAAAAAACTTCAATTGCGTATTTCTAGAGATCCCGACCTGATAGAGAAAAACGGTTTGCAGATTTAAAAACAGCGCATTAAAATTGACCAGAAAAACATAGAAATGTTAGAGAAAGAAAAAAAAAGTTTTTTTTTGTTAGTCAGTGTAATTAGTAGGAAACAGCAAAAAGTGGACAGGATGCGGTCTGCCAGAGATAGACGATTACATAGTCTGCTAGAACATCAACAGATGGAGCGGACGTAGTCTGCCACAGAATCAACAGATGGGCGAATACGTAGTCTGCCAGAACATCAACAGATGGACGGGACATGGTCTGCCAGAATATTAACACATTTACGAATAAGTAGTCTGCCAGAACATAAACAGATGGACGTGACGTAGTCTGTCTGAATGTACGATCAAGCCAAAGACAATAAAACAATGGAAATCAGCATTTGATGCTAAGATGACCTTTCATTTGATCTGATTCCAAAGAGCGTAATTGGTAATGTGTGAATTAATGAAAGGAAATTATGAAGACAAACATGCAAGAGGACGACATCGCTATCAATGTCTAGATAACATCAAAAGATGCACAGTAAAAGTCTGTCAGTGTAGCATCAAGAGAAGGGATTTAGACGCCGGTGATCAATTGCAGCCGGCCGTCTATTTGAAAAAGGCAGCTGATCTAATCTGACCTCATTTACTGTAAACTTACGCTGGTGAACATTGATACCCAGCGAACTGGCAGGCAGATATGAAGTTTTCCTTTAAGTGTCCAGACTGTTCCACGAAACCCGGGTCCAGTTTAGCTGTAATGTAGGCATACGTCATTGAAGCCTCGTATTCGTCGTCTCTCTTGTCATAGAAGCTGAAAGTTTTCAAGAGAAATCTGGTTTGAATTTGAACCTAATTTAATGTAATGAAGGCTGAGTAGATTATAGGCTCGGTTGATAATCACAGCAAAGATTGCAATAAGAAGGAAGACCGGTGCTGGGACAAATAGTAGTTGTGATGGTAAAGGTACTAAACGATAAAAGTTGTCCCATGGCAGATAATTCCGTTAGGGAGTGAAGTTTTAGAGACTTCACTGTACTAGGTCCCAGCTTCGTGATGTGGGGTGACCAGTTCCCTTCCTGGCGGCCTTTGCCTTCCCTAACTGAAGAGCAGAGTCTGGTACCCATTTATAGCTGGGGTAATCTGGAGCTTGACGCTACAGTGTTTCGAAACCGGAATCTTTGCTGCGAGAGACCGTTCTTCGGTGAAGACACTAGCTGTACTTATTGTACTTTTTCTTGAAGTGATAGCAATAGTGGTTGTTAAAGTAATGGGCTTTCTTATTATACTAGTGATAACGATAGCAATAGTGGTTGTTAAAGTAATGGGCTTTCTTATTATACTAGTGTCGACGATAGCAATAGTGGTTGTTAAAGTAATGGGCTTTCTTATTATACTAGTGACGACGATAGCAATAGTGGTTGTTAAAGTAATGGGCTTTCTTATTATACTAGTGACGACGATAGCAATAGTGGTTGTTAAAGTAATGGGCTTTCTTATTATACTCGTGACGACGATAGCAATAGTGGTTGTTAAAGTAATGGGCTTTCTTATTATACTAGTGACGATGATAGAAATGATAGCTATGCTGGAAGGACACAGATGTAAGAAGTATGTGACTGATCAACTTTTTCAAATACTTATCACTAGCTTATTCACATTTGTCTTCTCTCGTCTATCACAATCCACAGTCCTCTGGATCCATGTCTTTCCTCTTTTACGGTTATTTGGAATACTTTGGTGTGTTATTTATGTAGCTTAATTGTAAAGGTTTATTCTTGTAATGTCTTGTAGAATAATGTCACACACCGGTTTGTGCATGTATGTTTGTGCTCTCTCACACCTTCAGCCCCTCCGGCAGCATCATCTCTTTTTCTTCATTTTCCTCACCGATCATCTTATTATTTGGCATATTTTACGCCCTACATTCTTTCTGTGACCACTCCCAGACTGTTTACGTTACGCCAAGTGATAATACCACGTTTATTAAACCAGTCAGCGAGCGATATTCTTATCATGAAAAACCGGCTCCCCACCTTTTGATACAGACGGCAAACGGGAAGAGAAATAGCTACTTTGACGTAACTCATTTCCGGGGGCCAGCGACATTCAGGCAATTAACACCTGGGTTGCGGTCTGTATGTCTGAGGAAACCATATTGTTTGTCTGAGCGGCCGGCGATCCTTTTGTTTGACTGTCTGGAGAACGCACGATCACAGACGATAATGAGATAATCGTTTCACGGGACCATCCCTGTGTGTGATTATCGCAGGCAATCTGTCTGGCGAGTCAATATTTGAAGGTAGCATCTGGACATCAAATAGGTTCCCAGATTTGTTGTGAGTTGGCGGAAATATTACCGCATGATTTGAAAGAGGTCACGCGTTGGAATATTAAATGTAATATTTTAAACACGCGGGGGAGATTATGAATTTAAACACCCCTACCCACATAATGCAAAAGAGCTTACGATTGGATTGAAGTGAGAGCCGGAATAAACATTGAATTTCTTTGGAAATTTCGGCGGAAGTACCATCTGTGTTTTGAATGAGAGAGACTGCATCGCATCGTCAAGCGAACAACTCCCAGAAGCCAGTGAGACATCGGACTTAGAATTCTATACCTATAAGTGACAGATCGAAGTATTTGGGAAACTTGAAACCTTAAAAAGTAAGCCCGCCTTTATAAATCCAAACTCTGAAAAACTTAAGGGACCAGGACTTTAAATATTAGGACTGGATACCTAAGGAACTGGATCACTCGTCATAAGAGAAACTTTCCCAGATTAAGCGTTTCGCAGATTCACGTGTCATAAAAGGGATTCAACATTTCCAGACCAAGTGGTTCGAGAGCATATAACCTAAATTGCTCGTGTAAACTGTGTGAGGAGATTGTGTATAACCCAATTGGGGTAAGTTGTGAACATTTCTTTTACAAATGTGAATTTGAAATGTGTTTCTTGCTAAGTGGTTAATAATGAGGCTGGCAACCTCAACATACGAAAATAGTATATTCATAAACCACTAAAGCAAGCGCTGGTGATTTCTTCTGGCTAGTCGTGCGGAAAGCCGACAGCTGAGGTGACCCCAGACTCCGAATGAAGCAGTGATGACTGATGATTACATCACGTGTGCCTAAAGTGTATAATATTTTGTGAGATATATGCACTTTGTTAATTGTAACTCAGGCAACTCATTATTCGCGCCGTCCAGAAACAGTTTCCCAGTTTAATACCCGGAAGAATATTGGTGATTTATAATCATCTTCCGTGAGCTACACTGTGTACTCGGGAATTTAATTCTTCTGAGAGATTAACATTGGTGGGTGGACAGCGAGAATGCGCCTGTTAATTGGCAGCCCACAAAGGTACTTGTTTTTCTATTTTGTCTAAAAAGTTCGTGGAACGAAGCTAGCCGTGAGTGAAACGCAGGGAATCAACACCAACCGCCTAAATTGGACAAGTTGTGTAAAGAAGAGCCCTCACCACCGAAGAACTGACCAAAAACATGGCTGCAAGACCCCCTTATATCAGTTAAGTGCTTATAAAAAGGCACCAGCAACCGGACATAATTTTGTGAACTATATCCTCACCCTAAATTTTCGTGAAGAGAAACTTTGATTCCAATACAAAATTCACCAGCATTTCATTTATTTTAAACTTTTAATACTAATTCACTATTAAATGTGCTACATGTTATTTTAAAACTAAACACATATAGTTGATTCAGTTATTACATGTATGAAAGCATATGTATGAGCATTATTATTTTATATACAGGGTGTCCATAAAAGTTTGTACCCTTTTCAAACAATTTTTTCTCGGCCCCATGACGTGGTACGAGGATGCTTTCTATAACAAAAGTAAGATAATCTCTGCAAGTTTTTAAGCATACCTTACAAAGACTCAAACAAGTGCGCATGCGCACAGCGGGTATTTAAAGTGAAACTTTCGCAGTTGAGTTTCAACAGATAATTGTTACATGTCTCTCAACACACTGGTCAAGTAGGTGAAAAAAAAAGAAATACGTACATTCTTTTTTAGTCTTTGTAAGGTATGCTTAAAAACTTGCAGAGATTATCTTACTTTTGTGATAGAAAGCATCCACGTATCACATCATGGGGCCGAGAATAAATTTTTTGAAAAGGGTACCTATCTTTTATGGACACCCTGTATATATATATATATATATATATATATATATATATATATATATATATATATATATATATATATATATATATATATATATATATATATATATATATATATATGTGTGTGTGTGTGTGTGTGTGTATCAACATATATTTAAACAGAGCTATACCATAATAAGAGGAAATTCACTGAATAAACTCAGCTGGGGGCTTGAACCATTGCTAAAATCCTTCACAAAAGACGACGGACAGAAATAAGTTAACAAATATTCAGCGCTAAGCAGCATTGTTCTTGACTTCTGAATTATCTTGTGAAAGCTCCCTTAAGGTAGAAGCGTCATTACTCTTCTATCTACATCTCTGCCAAGAGTAATCTTGTTCAAAGGTAGACACCTTTGACGACCCAGTAGATACTCTTGAGTTTTGGCCACTGCTGGACCACTACTGCAAAGCAGGAGAGGCGATCCGTGAAATATTCAGCCGCTTCCGTGATCAACTTTTTTCTTGCTCTTCCTCGCCCCCTGATGTCGTCTTGAACATTTATTACTTACTTAGTCGTTCCTATTCTACCCTAGGGCGTAGAGGGTTGCCAGATAGAACGTCATACTATCCAATCGGCTGTCTTCCTACTGGCCTGGTTCCAGTATAGTCCTCAGTCCATTAAAGATTGTCTTATATTATCATCCCAGCTCTTTCCTTCTAAAATAAACTATTCGCCATACTTCCCCAACATGTTTCTGTTATATCCTCCTGTTAACATATTCATAATGACACCAACCTCGATTATTCATTTTAGATAATAAAAAAGAAAGTCATGATAAAAGTGATGATTATGCCATTGCTATAATAATTCATTTATTCATTATCCTTCAGCAATGAACACAGGGCTTCAAAAAAGTCATTTCCAGCTTTCCTGTCCTTGCCGTCCGTATAAATTTTTCTATGCCCTTTTTATTTCGTTCATGCATGTTTCCAATTTCCGTGTGTTTATTGTTTTACCTGCATTTCTCTTACCCTGGGCACTTCAAAAAAGAACTGTCTTGTAATACTATTAATGAGTTTCCTCACTGTGTGTTATTCAAAGCCAGGGTCTTGTCCTGGCCACTTGTTTCATGTGATATGATAGTTCTACTGCTAAATTAATATGAAACAAATATAAAGGTATGTTATCAGGCACTCGCAGGAAATAAAGAAGTAGAACTCCAGACAACAGAAAAACAACAGACATGAGTGGCTTACCCAGGATTTGAACACTGGACCTTCCGTGCGACAACCCCGCCTAGCCATGCAAGCGAATCACACTATCCGCAATGCCATCTACGCATCATCATAAAAGGATGTTTCAATGGCAGGTCAACAGTGCGAACCACAATACATGACACCAGAAGTCCACCATGGGCAGTTCAGCCTATTAATGACGCAATCACTTCTGTTGTATTTCTATCAAGCAGTATAGGCCGAATCCAACAAGACAAGGACCTTAATACTGTGTCCAGTAAATGATAGTAGACTAGAACAGTGAGAACAGGATAGTGCGTAGGTTTGGTATTGTATAAACATTTATTACACATAAGGGAGGGAAACCCGAGGCCTGTAAACAGTAAATTAATATGAAACAAATATAAAGGTATGTTATCAGGCACTGGCAGGAAATAAAGAAGTAGAACACCAGACAACAGAAAAACAACAGACATGAGTGGCTTACCCAGGATTTGAACACTGGACCTTCCGTGCGACAACCCCGCCTAGCCATGCAAGCGAATCACACATATGGAGGGTCAAATAATGATTGACTATGTCACCTCAGAATGTGATAAATTTATTGCCAGGGAAGAAAATAGGTTAGCTGAGGAAAGGAGAATACAGGTAGAAGAAGCTAGGGAGATTAAAAGGTTACAAATTGAAGCTTAGAAGGAGGCTAGGGCCTTAGAGGCTGATAGAGAGGTTGAAATTAAGAGGCTCCAATTTGAAGAGAAAAAGGCCGAGAGGGAAGCAGAAGCACAAGAGAAAAGGTTACAGAGGGAGCGTGAGCTGCGACTCAGGGAGCTGGAGTTGCAGGGCCATGCTCTTGACTATGGTCACAGCCCCTCTACCTCTGATGCTACTGCTAGACAGGGGGCCTCTAACTCAGCTATGGGTTTTCATTTAGACCATTTTGTTGAGAAAGACGATGACATAGAAAGTTTTCTAGGTAGGTTTGAACTTTTGGCTACCACGTATGGGTTAGAGAGAGAGAAGTGGAGCCTAAAGATATCCCAGGGTCTCAGGGGAACAGCTTATGAAGTTTTTGCCAAAATGGGCAGTGATGACCAAGACAACTATGACACGTTGAAGCAGGCTCTTCTGTTAAGATACGAAAAGAACGGAGAGTTTTATAGAAAGAAATTTAGGAATGCCAGGCTACTGTCGGGCGAGACCTTTCACCAGTTCTCCGCCCGGTTAGAGACGTATATGGAGAAATGGGCTACTTTGGGGAAAACCCAAGATCTGAAAGAGATGATACTCATTGAACAGATGAGAGAGTCCATGGCTCCAGACATGAGAAAGTTTTTCATGGAACAGGGTGCGGAGAGGCTGGGTGAGATAATTAATGTCGCTGAGAGGTATCAGGCAGCCCAGGCAGAGGTAGCTGCCTCTAAAAAGAAACACGTAGACAATGGTAAGGCTCCACAAAACTTTAACAGATTTGACAACAAAGATCAAGGTAACAAAGGTAGGCACACTTTTGATAGACCACGCAATGACTATAAAAATAAAAACCCACAATTTAATGACAGAAGGTATGATGAAAGAAAACCTTTTAACCAAGGAAAGAGATGGTGTAAACATTGTAGGAAGGACAACCATAACACCGAATTTTGTAAAAGTAAACCTTCTGGATGTGCTGCTATGAGAAGGGGGAACCAGGAAGTAAAGGACAAACCTGCTGGACAGCAGGAACCTTATCATACCCAGTTTGTGAGGATGTTGTATGCAATGATGTCACCATTAGGTGCCTCTATGATACAGGTCTAGATTTTGATGCTGTCGTGAGCTCGCACTTGGTGAACCCAGAGCAGTATACCACAGAAACAGTGGAGATAC
Organism: Oreohelix idahoensis; assembly: GCA_024509875.1. Classification (NCBI taxonomy): domain Eukaryota; kingdom Metazoa; phylum Mollusca; class Gastropoda; order Stylommatophora; family Oreohelicidae; genus Oreohelix; species Oreohelix idahoensis. The sequence goes on along the minus strand of JAMPIV010007790.1, from coordinate 78,829 downwards.
AAGGGGCGACCAAGGACCTACCACTCATGAAACTTCCCATTGCAAGGATAACAGTGAAAACTCGCTATGTGGAAAGGATAATCAGAGCAGCAGTGATAGACGCACCCATCTACCCTCTGATATTGGGGTGTCGTTATGTCTACTTGGGGAATCCCAAGAGACCTGTGGTCTTGGCAGCAGTCCAGACCCGATCACAATCCAGAAAGGAAGAAGATGAACCTATAAATACTCATCCAGAGGAGATGAGGAAGGCACAGGCTGAAGATAGGTCACAGAAGCCGTGCTATAAGAAACTCCCAAAAGAGGCATACTCCTCCTAATAAAGGAGAATTCTATATGAAGAATAAATTGCTATATAGGAAGGCCGGCACTGGTTCAGCTGGTCACGGTCAGCTGGTCCTTCCCAGTTCATATAGAGAAAAGGTGATGGAGTTAGGTCATACTATCCCCTTCAGTGGTCACATGGGGATTAGTGCAACAGGACAGCGTATAGCTTGTCATTATTTCTGGCCAGGGATAACGGAAGACATAAAGAGATATGTAAAATCCTGTCCCGAATGCCAGAGAGTAGCTCCAAAGCATTGGACTGCTCCAGCAACTCTTGGGGAAATGCCCATAGTGGGAACCCCTTTTGAGAGAGTTGCAGTGGATATCGTGGGACCTCTCACTCGGACCAAGAGGAGGAACAGTTACATCCTTACTTTGGTAGACACTTGTTCTATGTGGGGAGAGGCGGTAGCCCTGTCGTCAATCGATTCGAAACATGTGGCAGAGGCATTACTTACGATATTCACAAGGTTAGGATTCCCGCATCAAATCTTGACTGATAATGGCTCTCAGTTCAAGGGGAAACTAACAGAAGAGGTTTTCAGGTTGTTTCAAGCCAAGCACTTTCATTGTAGTCCGTATCACCCCAAGGGAACGGCCAGGTAGAGAGGTTCAATGGGACTCTCATTTCTATCCTGAGAAAGCTGGCACATGAGAAACCTGATACGTGGGACCCATACTTGCCCGCCGCCTTGTTTGCGTACCGGGAAGTCCCCCATAACTCATCCGGAATGGCACCCGCAACCCTGTTATTTGGGAGGCCAATAAAATGTCCTTTGGAAGCTTTGTTAAGGATCTGGACAGATGAGAAGGCAGAGGAGAATGTTACCTCATGTAGCGGAAGGTTTTATATGTGTGAGATGATAGTGCTAGAGTAGAAATAGTATTCTCTCCAGAATGTGTGAGGTCCCAGTGACAGAGAAGTACACTGGTATCACTCGATAGTCACGGCTGTGAAAGTATCTAGACTGAAAATATTCAGAGAACAGTAAGACCTTACTGCGCCACCTCCGCTATGTGATAACCTGTGATATTAATAAAAATTCAACCAAACTCAGTATCAACTATATTGAATGAATAAAGCTGGTGAATACAATTTATATCCTCTTTATTTACATCTATCTAATTGTGGTGATTGTATGTGACTGGTGATACAAAAGTTATATTTATACAAAACCAAATTGGCGAAATCAATTACAGTTTTACAAGTTAAACTTAAATGTCATTTCTTTAGACTCTTCCAATTAGTTGGGTAATAGACTTCTTCACTGTCTTATTCACTTTATAACTTTCACTAGTTTATCACGCAAATTGTCATCACAAAACTCAGCTTGACCGTTATCACTTCTTGGGTGCACGATTGTCACAAATATCACTCATCTGTTTTTATAATCAGTGTTCATATGAGATGTACAGCTTCAGTAGGTCGTGCTTCTACCAATCCAGGCACTGCCGGGGCGAGTCGCATTGATCATCGAGCAATTCTTGATCATTGACCTCTGACTTTTGGTTGACAAGTATGAACCTGCAGATAATTGTAGGATATGTGGCTATTTGTGGATAATAATTACCACATTCCTATTGTAGGTGAGATGAATTTGTTTTAAGATGTATGCGTGAAAATGCGTGATTATGGATCAGTGACAAGACAGGTGTCTACTGTGGAACATTTTATAAAATCAAATAATACAAAATAATATGTACACACATATATGGTATGAGGTTATAGTAGTATCCCCCTGCCTGATACGTTAGCTCTGTAAAGTGCAGTAACTTGAAGACAGATTGAATAAGCTCTGATAATGATTGTTGGTAGTCCTGAAAAGAATTGTTATTAGTCCTGAAAATGACTGTGCTAGCCCTGATACGGACTCAGACACTGTAGTTATATTTCGGGTTCCAATCTTCAACAATCATATCAAGTAATCAATTAATATACATGATACTTTCATAACATATAGATTAAACAAATCCTGAAATAAAGTTGTAATTACTGTATTATTTTACATAGTAACTTTACATACCCTCGCAGGATCTAATTAAGATCAGTAAAGACTGGCTTTTGTGGAGAACAGAACTGCCTGGCTGCAACTAACAAGATATTGGCCGTGACACGTTTCTCTCTCTCCAGCCGTTGTCCTTCTGTCTTGCTTCGCTGTACAAGTGAATTTGAAATCATTTACGACCGCCCTTATATAGGGAGCTGTCGGACGTATAGGAAACAAGGCTCGCAACTCCAGCAAACTTCCCAATGCACGGACACTATTCTTGCGAAATTCTTCACAACTACTTACTCCCTTCTGATTTCCTTGTACCTATACATAAATGAAGATATTCCCGTCAAAAGGAGACCATTCTCATCCTTGTCTGTCTTTCCGTTCTCCTTCCCGATGTCTAATTCTAACCATAATTTCGGACGATTTATTCTTCCTTATACACTCGCCGAAGTCATTCTATCTGACCGTGGGAAACCCCTTCTCTGATTGGCTGCCCTAGATACACACAGGAAAATACCCCTGCATTCGTTTGTTCAGGTCAGAACACTGGTGTCCCACTTTTCGGTCTTCAAACATTTAACTAGGCAATGCGTAACATGCGACACCTCATCATATCAATATGTGAACGAACTGACCACTCGTTTAAAAACTAGTTGGAAACTGGCAAATGAAAATTTGAGACAAGCCAGGAAAAAGCATGCTGCTTATTATAATAAGAAAGCTAAGGATAGGGAACTTGCTGTGGGGGAGAAGGTGCTTCTTCTATTGCCCGGCAGTAACAATAAACTTCAGATCGGATGGCAAGGGCCATATACAGTTTTGGAAAAGGTATCCAGAACAAATTATAAGATAGACAAAAAGGGAAAGGAAAAAGTCTATCATGTGAACCTTTTGAAGAAATATCTGGACAGACAAATCCAGGAAGGAACACACCTATTGGCCTTGTCTATCGCAACCGAAATGAAAAATGACCCCCTCCCCTCATTTGAATATCCACTGAAAACGAGTGAAACGTTTGCACAGGTGAAGATCAGTAATCACCTGACAAAAGGACAGAGGGAGAAGGTTCAACAGGTCCTTGAGAAACATACAGAGGTGTTAACGGATAAACCGGGGCACACCAATTTGTTGGAATATGATATGAAACTACTAGACCTAGCACCTATCTGTATGAGGCCCTATTCTATTCCTTTCGCTAAGGAAAAAGCTTTGAAAGAGGAGATTGATTATTTGTTACAAGAAGGAATTATTTCTCACAGTGAGTCTCCTTATAGTTCCTGTGTGGTTTTGTTGCGGAAACCATCGGGAGAACATAGACTGTGCATCGATTACAGGAAACTGAATGCTGTCACAGAAGGTCAGGTGGATCCATTACCTGATACTACTCAACTTTTTGCCAGGCTGAACAAGGCAAAATATTTTTCTAAGGTGGATCGTAGCAAAGGCTATTACCAAATTCCAGTAAAGCCTGAGGTTCGACCTTATTTAGCCTTTAGCACATCGGAAGGTCATTATGAGTTCAACATGTTACCATTTGGGTTGAAAAATGCCCCGAGTGTGTTTTCTAGGATGATGCGAAAATTGCTGGATCCCCCGAAAAATCCATGTATTTCGAATTTTATGGATGATATCCTCATTGCTACGGAAACATTTGAGGAACACGTTACCTCTTTGAATATGCTGTTCGATAGACTCAGAGAGGCTAACTTAACCGCTAGGCCAACAAAATGTTGTATTGGTTGTAAAGAGTTGGAATTCTTGGGACATACGGTACATCAGGGTAGCATGACCCCTGATCCCAAGAATCTGGAAAAATTGAAAAGAGCACCTAGGCCACAAACAAAGAAAGATGTGCGATCTTTCGTGTCGTTGTGTGGTTTCTACCAAAAGTACATTAAGCATTTTAACTCTATATGTGCTCCTCTGACGGATTTAACTCGCAAAGGTCAACCTGATACTATAATTTGGTCCGCACAGTGTGAATTGGCTTACCAGGAGTTAAAAGAAAAACTCACAAGCAGGCCAGTATTGCAATTGCCTGACTTGAATCAAGAATTTATTGTGAGAAGTGACGCAAGCAATGTGGGCCTGGGCGCTACATTGTTGCAAAGGTCCTCCTCACAAGATGGAGAATTGAACCCAGTCGCTTATGCAAGCCGCAAGTTGAACAAGGCGGAAAAAAAGTATTCAACAAGTGAAAAGGAATGTCTCGCGTTGATATGGGCGATAAAAAAAATTCCAGATTTATTTATATGGCAGGACATTTGTGGTCCAAACGGATCATTCACCACTCGTATTCCTGTCACAGGCCAAGCATGAAAATTCCAGATTGTTGAGATGGTCTTTATTATTGCAGCCATACTCATTTCTGATTGAATATATCCCCGGCCCTCTGAACGTAGGCGCAGACTTTTTGAGCAAACATCCTTATGATGAAGATCAGAAAAACGCGTAAGACTTCATTGAGCTAAGTTATCTCGCAGATTATAACCTGCTAATGATTGCATGTTTTAGGATGGGAGGTGTGTAGTAAAATCTGCGAGAATAATCGCTCATTTCAGTACGATTTAGTCATAAAATGATAATAAATAAACCAGCCCTATTGTGTCTGACGGTGATCCTCTCACACGCCAGCATAGCGCTTAATTTTGTGCAGTGCTAAAGCCTATAGAACGATCCCACGGTAAAAATCTAACACGCGTTTTAGTTTCGGTTTCGAAAACGTACTACCAATATTTAACATTTTGCCAGATCTGCTGCATACATTCTGCAGCCTAGCCTTATAATTAACGATTTTGCGGAAGTGTGCCACAAAATAACTATCTGAATTAACGTAAAATTTTGACTTTAACGCTGGTAATCAGTAGCAATCCTTACATTTTTTGGTAGTGTTACACGATACAATACAAATAATTAACGCAAAATGCTACCATCGCCTTGCCAAAACCCGCTTCGTTCTGTCCGCGAGACAACTAGTATATACACGCTGTGGGCAAAGCCAACTGATATACACACACAGACAGTTTAAATTCTTGACGCGTAGTGTAGCTGTGACGTCACAAAAACAAGTTGGTTTATTTGAAAAATTAAAAAGTGAGACAGAATGAGGGGGAAAAGATGGTAGACTTGTGTAAAAAGTTATAATTAACGACTGTCAGTGACAAAACTGAAAATCTAAACGCACATGAATATAGTCATAAAAATTATATATTCGTGTAGCTTAGTGTATTCTGAGCACAAATATGTTTTAATATTAATGGTAGTCAAATTATTAGCCAAGTTATTGAGAAAATACTATTTGACTGGAAACGCGTAGACGAACGGACTGTTGTCCTTGCTCGTTAACTGTAACGCTATTGGGAACGATAGTCTGAAAGGAGGCATAGGAGTAATTCGAATCTGATTGGAGGGTATAGGAGGGTAGACAGAGAGTATTAGTTGGGCAGAAAAGATAAAATCTATATTTAGAAAAATCACTCCTAGAAGTGTGAAGTAGTGTTTTTCTTTTTAAATTTTTGAAAATTGAAATGCTAGACCCTCGCTGTGATTGGGTCGGTCTAGGCATATTGGCAAAAAGCGTTTACAGCTCAGCGCCAGTTGAAAAGAAATATGTTAGAAGCAAGCTGCGTTGTCCTCAGCAGTACCAAGTGTGTTATTAACCATTGGCAGTCTGAACAGAAGGCAAAGCTGAACTTAAACTACTATTTATGCTAAAGCCAGTCAACGTACGTTTGTGATATTTCTTTGAATTGTGAGGTTTTGTTCTGGTACAGTGTGGGTACCAGAACCCTGGTGGCGTTGTTGCAGTGTACTAAAGTAACCTATTGTTTGGACCCTGAGGTCTAGTTACTGCACCAGGAACCTTGTCAGCTTGGTCATACCAGAGAGCCTGTGAAAATGACAGCAACAGCTATTATCTAGATAAGTGCCATACATGTCGGCACTCAGTTTATCCACTATAATACTATATTTCTGTATAGAAATAACATAAAATAAATTGTTGGCAAGAGACTTTTCAAGATAATTTTAAAAGAGAGAGAGATAATGATGACAGCACCCCACCCATACTATTAATTACCAGTGTCATTAACTTAGTGAACCTAGATACACATATTTTGATTGTCTTGTTATAAATTGAATGGACAGAAGATCCATGGTAGTATTTAAAGTGTTATAAATACATTCATAATATCAATTTTGGTTGTTGGACCTGATGCAGAAAATTCTGATCAAGTCTGATTGAGGTCGTAAGGTGGTAGCAGAAAGGTGTTCTGATAAATCAACCCAACATTTAGTATAATCAGGGACCTTCACAGCTGACCTCATTCAGTACAATAGGAATAACATCTTATAACATCAAATTCACCACAAGTCTGAAGAAAAAAAAACAACAAATTATTTATACATCTTGAATATCTCTAGATTAATCTGTCTAATTTTTAACCCAACCTTGAAGACATAGCCGGTTTCGCTAACATGTTCCACTTATTGAAAGTCGAGTTTTGAAGTATCTGATCCCAGTTCATTTGGAATCTAAAGTTGCTCGGTGGGTAGTCGGGCGGAGGAAGCCGACTTTGACGTTTTACTCTGTGATGCTCTGCAAGTAAGAGAAGAGTTACGCTCTTGACCTCGAAAGCAACTTCTAAAACACTGCTTTTAAAAAAACCTTTTAGACGTCCCGTAACCCTTAATAGCATTCCCTTTATTTTCAAGCTCGCAAAATACACCAGTTACGAAATGGAGATAAAATTTTGCCTTTTGTTATTTAAACATGAAATGGAAATAAATATGTATCATTTTATTTATATATTTTGTTCATTGTTGTGAACCCGGATAAATGGGAAACTGGTCGTTATAGGCATATTAATTAGGAGTGCTTTGATAAGTAATTTCCACTAATGAAAACCAGCTATGAGTTGAAACAAGTAAAAGTGCAGAGGATCCCTGCCCACTGCAAGAAATATAGAAATACCTTGTAAGCAGGGATTTTGTTTGTTTGTTTTTTTTTAAACAAAAAATGCGGAGTTCAAGTTTGTAAAAAAGTTCATACCGTCAGAATTCAATTCTGCTTCCGTATTTCCAGCCTCTTTCATTCTCTTCCATTGGAAGATCTTCGACTTTTGATAGGCTAAGTAACTAGTGTGTAACTCCCTGACGAACTCTTCTCTCTTCATGCTGCTTCTCATGTCCTGCCAGAGCGATCTCACTTGTTGTATAATGCCGTCTATTTCATCGTCATCTGATGACAGCGCAGTGCCGGCAGCGTCGTTGTATGGAGGGTGTTCATCCTGTATTGTAATCAATACTTCACTAAAGCTACAGTAGGCAAGTCACATAGACAGGTAGGCATACGGGTAACAGGCAGAACGGCATATATAGAGACATGTGTGCGTACAAACAAGCAGAGTCGGAACTAGGGTTTTGTCAAGGAAGTGTGATGTCTCGCGACGGCCATGCCCCCTCCCCCTTTTCCATGCCATTCTGTATTGTACTCTTATGAGACACAATTTCATGCTATTTTGTTGAATAACGCTATAATTTCCGCAAATGATGTTCACATTGGCTTTTTTATGTTTTGCAAATTAGATAGTAGGTAAGAAAATAAAAAATATAAAAAATTTACGTTTATTTACAGACGGGCACTCAGTGTACTATTTTTTAAACGAACAATATAAGCATGGCGTAATCGAAAAACGCTTATTTAATAAATGAAATCGATGTAAGTATAAAAATAGTTTGTACTTTAAAGTCTGAAACAATCTGCGTCTAACACCATATTCCCAATATGCCTCAATGGGCGTTTAATGGGATCCTTTACCTTTTTTTAAACCTTTTAACATTTAGATAGATATATAGATAGATAGATAAATAGATAGATAGATAGATAGACACACTCAAACTTATAAATACATAATAAACATATATATATGTATATATATGTGTATATATGTGTATATATATATATATATATATATATATATATATATATATATATATATATATATATATATATATATATATATATATATATATATATAAACAGACAGACATACATACAGACACGTAGGTAGATAGATAGAAAGATAGATAGACAGACAGACAGACAGACAGACAGGCAGGCAGATAGATAGATAGATAGATAGATAGATAGATAGATAGATAGATAGATAGATAGATAGATAGATAGATAGATAGATAGATAGATAGATAGATAGATAGATAGATAGATAGATAGATAGATAGATAGATAGATAGATAGATAGATAGATAGATAGATAGATAGGTAGATAGATAGATAGCTAGATAGATAGATAGATAGATAGATAGATAGATAGATAGATAGATAGATAGATAGATAGATAGATAGATAGATAGATAGATAGATAGATAGATAGATAGATAGATAGATAGATAGATAGATAGATAGCCAAATCTTTCTATTAAAGAGAAGATCAGCTCAAACTCTAAGATGTCAGAACGTGGGCTCATGCACCCATGAAACAATACAAACTTTCATGCTTACAGAAAATAAACACTCAAAGGTTTATGCGTACATAAACATACAAACACTCAAGCACATATATACACAAATCAGTAACAATTTTTTTTCAAATTCTGTCTATCTTACAATTTATCTGAGATCTCTTAGTTTAGTTCTTCCAAATATTAATCTCTATTTGTGTTCTTTGGAAGTCTTATAGCATAAGCTGCCGTAGGGGATGAAGTGTTAGAGACTTCATCATACTAGTCAAGCTTCATGAGGTGGGGTGACCACTTCCGTTCACAGCTGCCTTTGCCTTCCCTAAGTCAAGAGCCGTATCAGATACCCACTTACAGCTGAATAGACTTCAGCGTGACGTTACCAGGTTTCGATCCTGGAACCCGGTAACTATGCAGCGAGAGAAAAACGCTCTAATCACGTAGCCAATCGCAAGCTCGCTAAGACAAAGGTATACTAAAACACAGGTATAAGAACTCAAAGGTTAAGAGGGTAACGAAGTGCTTATACAGAAAAACGCTTACACATAGATATGCTATCGCAAAGCTATAATCAAATGGATATACAAATACAATGATATACAATGATATAATAATACAATGATACAATTATATACTAATACAATGATACAATGATATACTAATACAATGATATACTAATACAATGATACAATGATATACTAACACAATGATACAATGATATACTAATACAATGATATACTAATACAATGATACAATGATATACTAATACAATGATACAATGATATACTAATACAATGATACAATGATATACTAATACAATGATATACTAATACAATGATACAATGATATACTAATACAATGATACAATGATATACTAATACAATGATTGATATACTAATACAATGATACAATGATATAATAATACAATGATACAATGTTATACTGATACAATGATATACTAATACAATGATACAATGATATACTAATACAATGATACAATGATATACAAATACAATGAATTACTAATACAATGATACAATGATATACTAATACAATGATACAATGATATACTAATACAATGATATACTAATACAATGATACAATGATATACTAATACAATGATATACTAATACAATGATATATTAATACAATGATACAATGATATTCTTATACAATGATACAATGATATATTAAAACAATGATATACTAATACAATGATACAATGATATATTAATACAATGATATACTAATACAATGATACAATGATATACTAATACAATGATACAATGATATACTAATACAATGATATACTAATACAATGATACAATGATATACTAATACAATGATACAATGATATACTAATACAATGATATACTAATGCAATGATATATTAATACAATGATGCAATGATATACTAATACAATGATACAATGATATACTAATACAATGATATACTAATGCAATGATACAATGATATACTAATACAGTGATATAATGATATACTAATACAATGATATACTAATACAATGATATATTAATACAATGATACAATGTTAGAGACTTCACTATACTAGGTTCAGCTTTATGAGGAACGGTGACCGGTTCCATTCCTCACTGCCTTTGCCTTCTGTGGTGCGCACCAGATTCCGGGATCTTCTTCTTCTTCGTTCACTTTCAGATGTCAACTTGAACATGTTCAAAGAAATCAGTGGACAGCTTAAGGCTGTTGGTATCTCCGTAGAGTTTTTCCAGGAATGGTACTGGTGAGGTACATATAAGCGCTTCTCTGTTATTCATTTGTTGGGCACCTTTGAAGTAGATGTTCAGGATTACGGGATCCAAACCTGGTAACGTCACGCTTCAGTCTATACAGTTATAATTGGGTACCTGACACTGTTCTTCAGTTAGGGAAGGTGTTACGAGCCTTTTTGCGCACCATATAGGGTCTTGTTTTTGAAAGCTATGTGGTGCACAAAAGAGCATGGATGCGAATGTGTTTATGCGTGGTTGTGAGGGTGACGTAAAATTGTTTGGATTAGCAACAGAGATCTTTGGCGGAATGGAGTTGTGAACAACGTATGGATGTGTCTTTCTGAGTTCTTGGAGCTACGTTGAGCTATGTCTGAAGAAATATGATATTGGATTCATGTTCACATGAGAAAATAAACGGTTTGTCCTGTACAGTAATATTTTCGTATGGGAAATGATGAGACAAGTGATACGAGTGACGACTGAATGAACTATACTTGAACTTTGTATTCACTGAAAATACTTGAGCTTATCAATGTTAATAAATGATATGGACCGTTTGCCGTTCTCTGATGTTATGAATAATGTTGACGTTGACACATCTCTCGTTTGAAGATCGTACCCCACGTTGATTGTTTTTAATATTAATGTCTTCATTTTTGCGCACCACAGAAGGCAAAGGCAGTGAGGAAGGGAACTGGTCTCCCTTCCTCATAAAGCTGGACCCAGTGTAGTGAAGTCTCTAACACTTCACGCCCTCTGTGGCAGTATCTGCTATGGGACTACTTGTATCTTTTTGGTCTATGTATGTTTATGTTATTTTACCTTATGTTAGCATACCTTTTGTCTTAGCATACCTTATGTTTATTTACTTTGTGTAAGTATACCGTTAGCGTGCCTTATGTTCGTATACCTTGTGATTTGGTACTTTTGTCTTAGCACATCTCGTGTTAGTATACCTTTGCATTCGCATACTTTGCGTCACTATAACTTTGTCTTACCCCTTATGCTATTATACCTATGTTGGTATACCATTATCTTATAATAACTTGTGTTCTAATATCTTGTGTTAATATACTTTTGTCTTAACATACTTTGTGTTCATATATCTTGTTCTAGTATACCTTTGCTTTAGCATACCTTGTATTCACATAATTTTGTCTTAGCATACCTCTTCTTCTTCTTCTTCCGTCCTTAGCCACCGACCGTCAAAGCAGTCAGTGGCCATTACGCCTAGTGGCGTCTTAGGGCAACAGCAGATAGGTTTTCTTTGCCATTGTTTCCCATCACGCCTATTGGCGTCTTTAGGTTAGCATACCTCACTTCAGCATAATTTTACCTTTGCATGCCTTATGTTACTACACATTATGTTGGTATACCTTTGAATGTCTCTTCTCAGCTACAATTTCCCCAGTCAAAGAGAGATAAGGAGCCTCTCGTTTCCTTCTAGAAGCTTCTGTTGTGGTAACCGTGGAGATGGAGGTGGTGTCATTCACCATTTGGGACGATGTTAGTGATGTAGCCAGTGTCGTTGCAGATGCAGTTGGTTGAGCATTAACTGCGTTGTGGCTGTCCTGGGATCCACCACTGCTGTGGTGTCCCATCGCGGTGGTTGCTGTTAACAGTTTGAGAGAACGAAATCTACTATTTTGCGATCTCGGAATATCCGATTATAAAAATAAAATTAAAATATCTTAAATGCTTTCAGCTGAATCTTGTCCTTGTTTACTCAATTAGCTTGACTTATTTTACTAAACTACAAGCTCGTATACGCATTAAAATTTTTAAACCAGAGGTGGGCAATACCTTCACCAGTTGATACATGTGGCGAATTGGTAACAAAAGTGTGGCGATCTTGATTATTAGTCCTGGATGATTTTAAAAACAAAATGTCACCAAAAAAGTTCTTGTAACAAAACAAAATAAAAAGAAAATATGTTGTGCTGAAAATATGTACTAATATTTCCGACTTGTGCTGAAAACTCAGAGGTGTCCTTCCATATCCATATGATTAGACATTTGAATAAAACTCCGTAAGAAGCTTCAGTGAAAACGGAAACTAATCAGTGATCAAACACAATATGTTCGAGAGTTCGAAGCTGAAATTGAATCTTCTCGCTGAGGTGCAAAATGAAGATTTCTTACACTTGCTAAATCTGAATCGTTATTTTGACATAAATAAAGAGTTATTGTCATCTTCAGAAACTGAAGTATGTGAACTAGTTGGAGAAATAAATTCAGCGATTTGAGTCGTACATTTCTATTTTGATTCAGTTCAACTTCAAATTATAATTTGTGAAAGATCCCTTTCACTTCACCGCTGGAAATTCAACCCAAGAACTTATCATTTTGGTATGCTTGGAAAATCACAGATTTGAAGCTGGCGTACTCATGTTGCAAAGCCTGCATGTGCATTCTGAAGTTCATCTCAAGCGTTATTCCGTCACTGAAATGTGGGAACAACTTCTGAAAGATGAAAAACTTTCTAGTTTGAAACGGACATTTTCCAAATTATTTTCCATGTTTGGCTCGTCGTGGCTCTGTTTCCTCAATCTATGAATTTTTTGTGTGTGATTTTTTTTATTTTTTAAATTTGAGCTTCCTTTATTTCTTCTTCTTCTTCTTCGTTCACTTTCAGACGTCAGTTTGAATATGTTCAAATAGAGCAGTGGTCATCTTGAGGTTGTTGGTATCTTCATAGAGTTTTTCCAAGAATGGTAATGGCAATGGCCATATACGCTTTCTCTGTTCCTCATATGTTGGGTACCTTTGAAGTAGATGTGCAGCAGTTATTTTATCGGTGCCACGGGTATACTTATCAGTAATTCCTATCTTTAGCTTGTTGAATAGATCGTATTCCAATCTATTGTTGCCTGTACGAAGTCTGAAGATTACCACTTCTTCACTTCTGCTGAGCTGGTAATACGCATCCATTTTTGTTGGGCCGGGGGGGGGGGGGGCATCTGGATGCTCTACTTCCCACTCGTGTACCTGTTCTTGATAAAACTCTCCTTTCTTTATTTGTATTTGACTCTATACGCAAGAAAAATGCTTCAATAAAGTTATTTAAATGAATTTTTATCTTCCCCTTTAATCAGAAGTAATTAAGGAACCTTTTTTTATTTTAAATATTTGATGTAGGCGAATGAATCAAGAAATTCGCTACACCTGTGCCTTGACTCAACATCTCATTGCCCACCACTATTTTAAACGTTGACTATCTTTTACTATTAGAATTCGTATTCAGTGATATTCGGAAATCCACGAGCGATTGTAACCAAATTAAGAAATAAAACAATGAAGGTAATATTAGGTAATGTGCAAGCACACCGGACATACATACGAATATCATACATTTGAGCAACGAATCCCAGATCGACTCAAAATATTGGGGACGTCCACATATGACGTCACACAATTTTGGCCATTTATAAATCTTACTTTCCTGCTTTGCCACAAGGTGTGCAGGAAACGATAATGTCATGCATGTCTGTCCAAGATGTGTCAACTATCCGATATTTCAGCTGAGATTATAATATTAAGTAGTAAATATAGCCCTTAAAATAATGACGGGAAAAGAGCTAAATATAACGTTTTAACCTTTCGGAATCTGCAGCACATTTAGAAGACTGGGGAACTCAGTTAATTTTTCTGAATCAAGTTAATTTACCGACATGTCGAAAGTTTTGAAAAAAACATTGTTGACTTTTCATTCCAAGAGATGTCATTTATCCTCTTCCCTGTCAAAGGGAAACAATCAAACGGCTAAAAAAAAATAAATAATAATAATAACTAGTAAACATAACAGTTAAAATAAATACAAGGAAGAAATCTAAAGCTAAAGTCTTAACCTTTCAGCATCTGCAGCACATTTACAAGATTGGGAACTCATTTAGTGACTTTGAATAAAGTTATTTTATCAACGTTGGTAAAGTTTTGACAAAAAAATAATTGTTGGCTGTATTTTCTTCTTCATGGGATGTGCTTTATCCTATTATCTGTCAAAAGGAAATAATCAAACGACTATTTAAAAAAAAATAATAATAATAAAATATATTGTATATTTTTGACACTTTACTGTGTGTTTTCTATTTATTATTTAAAATATAACTACAACTTGTGTGGGAAGAAAGATGCATGTTGCATTGAGCGTCGTGAGGTTTAGTGCAACGACCAGAAGCGCACGACATTTCTATAATTTCCAGACTGTAACATTGGTGGGAAAAAGTTTGTGACTGACGTCCATTACGGCACACCTGAGAGAATTCAATAAATTGGGGATACAAGTCGTCCGCGAGGGAGTTGTTATTTATTACGGCAAAAAATTAACTATTGCAGATAAAAGTTAACTACAGCGGATAAAAGAAGAAACATAATTTATGTAAGAAGCAAATATAACTCTTTTATTTTTTGTGTGACGTCACGTTGTTCCAACCCACCCACCCCACCTCGTCACAAATTTTGGACCCCGCCCCAATCACCCCGTGGCGGCATATGTGGACGACCCCATTCCGTTAAAAAGACATGCATTTTGTATGGATTCCACAAAAAATGATTTGGAATAATGTGGTGGCGCTAGTAGGATTAGGATATCAAACAGCTTGACAGTGCACACGATTGAAAATGCATGATTAAAAATAGGATCAAAGCGTGTGCAATAGATGCTAAAAGGGTCGTCCACATATGAAGTCACGCAGTCAAAGAGGAAGGGAGGGAGGCCCCAACATTTTGTGACGAAGTGTGATCATAGGGGTAAGAAGGGTGGTTTTAAAATGTGACGTCATATAACAAAGATGCGTAAGGATCGCTTGTTTCATAAATAATATCTGACGAAGTATGACGAGGGGTAGAAGGGAGTTTAAAAATGGCCAAAATTGCGTGACGTCATATGTGGACGACCCCCAAAGTAATGACACCTGGTCCTGTACTGTTCCAATTATATCATATAACACTTTATTCCCTAGTCAAAGCAAGCAAAATCTTGTCAAGATGAAACAAAAGGAAATAATAATTGTCTACTATTTGTTGTCCCTGTCTGTGCCATGACAATGATCTCATTGGTCAACACATTGGCTTTTTTCAAAATTCATGTGATTCTATCAAATATGCTTTCTCATAGTGTGCTAATTCTTTATTTGACATGTGTTTTGCAGTAAACTGAGCTTATTTATAAATTCCAAATGCACTGTTACATTTGAGGTTATACTTCTAACACCTTACCTGAGCAGTTCGTCTCATCATCTGCACAGTCTTCCTTACCATCACAGAAATAAGAGCGGTGAAGACAGAAACCAGAACTGCATCTGAAGAATGCATCCGGGCACGTATTGTCTGCGATTGATAATAATAGTATAAAGTAATTTTATAATTTCCGTACTTCTATAAAGCAATAGTTGTGTTCTGTTAAACATCGTGTTAAAAATAATCGTTTAGGAGCAAATCACATTCAACGCAGTAATTATCATCTCCTTCTTCTTCTTCTTCTTCTTCTTCTTCTGCGTTCGGTTTGTAGTCATGCTAAATCTGCAGGCCTTTCGCCAGGACGAAGTCCACAGTCTTTTCCAGGTCGGCGCGGCAGCCCCATAGCTTCTGCTGGAGCTCATCACCTTTTGACCAGGTCGCACGTCGCAATTTATCATGGGTTGGACAGTTCTGGAGAATGTGTTCTGGAGTCTGGATACCAGTTCCACATGGGCATTCATTCGTGTGGGATATCTTGAGGCGATAGAGATGGCCAAGTAATCTGCAGTGACCAGTTCTCAGGCGGAAAATTGTCGTCTGTTGGTATCTGTTTAGATGGTGGATTGGGTCATCTCTGCTGTATATATCCCCTTCCTCCTTCCAATTATCATCTCCAAAAAGGAAATTAAAAACTCGCAGTCACACAACAAAACTAAACTAGAAGATGATTCAACAGCATAATCGATTATAAATAAATTATAAAACGCATGAAAATAATAAAAGATTATGCAGTTTGTAATACTTTGAGTTGAGAAGATGTCGTAAAACGTGTGTGTAAACCCACTTCTTTGTTAATACACTATGTCGAGATACAAATATGCCCAGCCAATCAACGTTCAACAGACTCTGAGACAGGACAGATTAAATTACACGAAGTATACGCCATCTTGTTCCCCCAAGATGGCGGCAGACAGAATAAAATTAGGCATTAGCCCTGTTTTTCGGGACTCGGTCACGGAATGTACCAAACCGCCGAGAACCAATCAAAAGGCTTCCTTACGCACTGGCAGATTCCCTACGTCTACCTATATAAACGGGCGCGTTTTATTTTAAAAAATACATACACAAACACGAAGGCCAGCACGACCGACTGGGGAAAAAGAAAGCTGTCAACATTGATTTATTGCTTACCTGCGTGACTGGGCACTCTTGCTTCACTAAAGTCGAGTCCAAATCTGGCTTGTATTAATCTTAGAGGGTAGGTAAATTTACTATAAACGTGTAGGAGAATAGGATTACATCAGATATATAATGATTGTACATTTTGTGTGTCATTTATACTACCTACACCTGTATATATTTAATATATTTTGTTTTACTATGAATGTATCAGGTATACTGATTGTATCTTGGGAAATTAGATATAATGATTGTATTTCCTGGTATGATTGCTGAAGACATAACCAACCTGAAATATAACCTATCAGTCCTTTTTAGGGCACATATAACTCCAACCTGAAATATAACCAAACAGTCCTTGTTAGGACTCATATAACTCCAACCTGAATATAACCTATGACTATATCCTGTATAATGATTGTATTTTATAGTATCATGCATAATGATTGTGTATGACTGTTGAAGAAGGAAACCAGCAGAAAATAGCCTACACCTGTATATATTTAATATAACTTTAGGATTTTAGTTTTACTATGAATGTATCAGGTATACTGATTATATTTTAGGGAATACGGTATAATGATTGTATTTCCTGGTATGATGGCTGAAGAAGAAAATCAACCTGAATATAACCTACAACAATATTGTTTGGGTATATTTTACCAGCCAGTATAGCATTTATCAGAGATGGCCTGGTATGTTATAGGGGGAAGGAAACGGTTGCATCATACCTAGGTGTATACATTATTGGATGTATTCATGTATTGAATTAGAAAGAACGTTTTGCAAGTAGACACCTGTCTTGTCTCGCTATTGCTTAATCATACTGAGCCATGTTGTCATTCATCCTACATGCAGACACATGAGACACGCTCATCTCATATACACTAGAAATAGGTGGGCTTGATGACAGAAATTAGCCCTTATTTTTGCCTTGTTACAGGTTTATTCGTGTCATCCAACCTGAGGTCGTATGTTCGAGTCAATCCAGCTGCTTGGAACTTCGCAGGAGCACAGTGATTGTACCGGAGCTACATCCTTAGTCCCCTCAGTCTTGGGTGGGCTAAAGGAACGATCATCAGCGGGTGTTGTGTGCAACAAATTAGGAAGGACAGAACTGTTCTAAGAGATGAGTACACATTAGTACCATTTCCGTCGGCAATTGTGAGCAATTAACGGTCAAGGAAGAAAAAGTGATTTAGCGTAGTGAGAGACAAGATTAACAGCACAGCTGATACATTTTCTATAATTAATTACCAGCACAGCTGATATCTACAATTTTGTTCCTATAATTGGAAGACTTTTAATATATACAAATAAATAAATAAATATAAATAAATATATAAATAAATAAATAAATAAATAAATAAATAAATAAATAAATAAATATATATAATATATATATAAATATATATATATATATATATATATATATATATATATATATAATGCATATATATATATATATATTAGTATATATATATAATATTATATATATATATTATGGATCCGCGGTAGCATAGTGGTTAGTGCACTGGCTTCCTAGCGCAGTGGTCTATGGTTCGATCCCCAGATGAGGCGGGAATTTTTTAGGCCACAAACGGCTCCTGGGTCGACCCAGCCCCAAATGGGTACCAGAGCAACTCTGGGAAGGTTAAGGCGGCCGGCGTGATGCCGACCACATCACCCCTCGTGTGCCGACGGTCAAGATAATATGGGCCTAACAATGGGCGTGTAACGGGTTCCTTTACCTTTACCTTATATATATATATATATATATATATATATATATATATATATATATATATATATATATATATATATATATATATATATATATATATATATATATATATATATATATATATATATACGAGGCTTGTTCAAATGAAACCCGTCCCAGTGGCTTTATAACAAATATATGTAAGGTACATCAGCAGGAGTAGTAGAATTAAATACAGCAATTGTTATGAAGAAAGTACTCACTGGGGTTCTTAAGAAATAGTCACCATAGGCATTCAGACACGCACCCCACTGCTTGGGTAGACGGCGGATGCCGTCCGAGAAAAATGACTTTGGTTGCTTATTGAACTATTTGGTCACCGAGGCCCTGACGTCTGCATCGGAGTCGAATCGTTGTCCCTTTAGAGATTTTTTAAAGGGTCCGAACAAATGAAAGTCACATGGTGACAGATCGGGGCTGTAGGCTGGGTGTGGCAGAACTTCCCACCTTTTCCTTGCTAACGCTTCCTGCACAATGTTCGCAACATGTGGACGAGCATTGTCGTGCAACAGAATCACACCACGCGAAAGCATGCCGGGTCGTTTATTCTTGATGGCTGTATGCAGGTTGTTTAGTGTGTCTTTGTAGCGGATGGCATTGATGTTCACGCCAGGCTCTTTAAAGTCTACCAATAGAAGCCCTTCATGGTAAAAAAATGCAGTCAGCATAACCTTACCGGCGGAAATCTGTGACTTGAATTTTTTGGGTTTTGGTGATCCGGGATGTTTCCATTGCATGCTCGCTGTTTTGCTGCACGGCTCAAAGTGGTGGCACCACGACTCATCGCCTGCCACTATGCGCAACAGAAATGCATCACCCTCCTCTTCGTAACGCAGCAGGTGGTTCAAACTCCATCCCATGCGTTCTTCCTTATGGTGATCGGTCAGCATCCGTGGGACCCATTGTGAACGCACCTTTCGATACTTCAGTTTCTTCCTAACCACCATTTGAACTGTCCCAAGAGACACAGCGAATTCCTCTGCTAGCGAACGTAAGCTCCGACGACGGTCTACCCGTATTGCTGCATCAATCTCGGCGATGGCTTCTTCTGTCGCAACAATATGCACCTGACCTGGCCGCGGAAGATCTTTCGTTAACTGACGTCCTTCTCGAAACATTCGTGCCCAGTCTTTCACTGTAGTCTTAGACACACTTTTGTCACCATACACTGCTTTCATTCGGCGATGAATGTCGACTGGTCGACATCCTTCGGCTGTTAGGAACTGGATCACGGCTTGCTGATTGACCTTGGACGGATTCCGTATCACAGCGGCCATTATTTTAACGGTCTGCAGCACAAACAATGAATACTAGGAGAATGAAAACTTACACACTTGTACATTCGTATGTGCTTATTACGTCAGATGTGACGTCATCATGCTCCTCCTACAAATGTCTACTTGGCGCCGCACGGGCGGGTTTCATTTGAACACGCCTCGTGTGTGTGTATATATATATATATATATATATATATATATATATATATATATATATATATATATATATATATACACACGCACACACACAATCACATACACACTGGCGTGGAGATAACCAAATCAAATTATAACCACTGGTATGGAGATAATCATATCAAGGTACAAACCCCGGTTATAGAGATAATCAGATCAAAGTATAGCCACTGACATGGAGAAAATAATATCAAAGTACCACCTCTAGTGGGGAGATAATCATATCAATTATATCAAAGTACAACCGAAATGGGGAGGGGGAAGATAATCAAATCAAAGTACGCTAACGCTGGGGAGATAATCATATCAAAGTATAATCACCAGTGTGGAGATAATCATACGGAAGTATGAAACACCGTGAGATGAGAAATAAATGTAACAAGAGATCTGACTGACTTGCAACGAGGATTATTGAGACAAAGTTTTGAGACTTACTCTCACAGTTAGCTTCATCTTCCTCGCTTGTTTTGTTGCAGTCTCCTGGAACTCCATTGCATCTGAAATTTATGTGTATACACTTGGGCGTGCTTGAGCACTTCCATTGGTAAAACTGACAGATGTGCTCTGAAATAGTGCAATAATAAGTTAAACACAAACATCGATAATGATTCAGTCTCTCTGTCTCCCTCCCCCTCTCTCTATTCCTTCCCCATTGTTTTTATGTCTGTGCATCTGTCTGTTTGTCTGTCCATCTTCTTGCTATCTTGCTGTCATTTTTCAATATTTGTCAAAGATATCATTTTCTTATGTCAGTGTATGCTACAATCGTGTTTCCCATAATAGAATATAAATGTTTACTTCTAAAGTCACGCCCGGCCGTTCAGTCTATATAATTAAACAAGGCAGTCCACTGACATCGAACTCATTTAAGTCGATTTTCACCACCAGTCTTCTTTGCCTTTGCTTCAAAATAATCCGGTAAAGTCGATTTCTGTTAACTAGAACTTTTGACTAAGTCGAGGTAACTTTTTATGCAATTTTATGACTATCTAAAGTAGAATTTCATTCTTCACTCTTTACTTGCAGTACATTCTGAGGCCGTAAGTAATGTTTTGGTGAGCAGGTATTAAAATGTAAATTAGCGTTTAATGGTTGGGTGTCAGACCAGTGCTAACACTCTTCATGTGGGTGTGAATAACAATCGTCGGTCAGACTCGGGCACAAAGCATCCACTCCGATCGTGAAAATCAAACTATTCGGTTAGATCAGTCACCAACGTCTGTACGCGGATCAGATCATAGGAACCTGGAAAAGACCCGCGCATAAACAACTTTCCTATACTGCCTGGTTTAAAGTCCGTATAGAAACAGCTAAGACAGGACACAAAGGACAGAGCCAGAAGCGCGAGGCGTAGTGCAAAGAGTGACCATCTATGCAGAGGTCTGAAGTATAAAGTTCTTCATTTCGTTTGTTGTATTTCCAATTTATGGACGAATTGAAATTACAGCATATGCTAGTTTGCAGATTTTGTGGAAATCACATGATACTCTGACAATCATCATAATATTTTTTTCTTTGCGCTCCTAACGGAATATGGACCACAGCGGGAGCTGGTTCGCTTGCATGAAGCCTGTACCAAGTAGTCACGTGCTTTACTGATGTAGTTTATGTAGCAATTAATTTTACATGATGAGGTTGCCTGCTCCGTGTAAAAATACGCTAATAATACAGTACAGGAATTGTTCTCCTAGGACATTTAGATTTTCATATGTTTTAACTTTTACAAATATGTTACTAACAAATAACACGATATTACATTTAATGCTTTCGTTAGATACTTTAGACATTAGGAAAAGATACAGATGTGTTAATTGAAAATTGAAACAATGTATATCAATGGTTTAAATAATTACTTGTATGCTCTATTTCGTACTACGACCTTAAAATCGTCATCTTTGAGTAAACTTCTGGTAAATAGAAATTCTAACCACCCAGGGAGCTACACAACATAATACAATTTTACATTACCAAAACAGGAATTAACATATAACTACCACACCAAAGGGCAATTATAAGGGAAGAACAAAGCACTGAAAAATATTTCTTCCCCCCCCCCCCCCTCCCCTTCCCTCCCCCACACCAACAACATCAGTGTGGGAAGTGAAAAAAACTACCATTACTAAAAATAACAAATGCCCAGTAGATACATTTAAGATAATGTCCATTAGAGTTTAAAAGAGTTAGGAATATACAGTAAAACAAAACCTACGAACCACTCTATTTGCAGCAGGGTATCGAGAGATTAGCCTAAGAACACAGAAAGGGAGACACCATAAACACTACATACATTAGGCAATGTCACAGCAGACGACAGAAAAATTGCAGCCTCCAAGAACCAACACAGAAAGAACACCTAATGGATATTTGCTATATAGAATAAAGAACATTATATACCCAAATTATAACCCGCATGGGGTTGAACTGAGTACCCCATGCAAAAGTAAAACACCAGTTTTACTATGCATGTATGCATGGAAGCATATCTGGAGTCATCCTTATATGACTACCAGCTATGCACAATGCTACAATATACATACATGGAAGTGAACGTCTGTTTGTGAGGCTAATTACATCATCATTGACTCTTGAAATCATCTGCACACTTCCAGCCCCCTTGAATGGCGGGGAATGGACAGTATGCCACGCACTTCTTACTCCTAGCTTTAGACCAGATGTGACGATCCTTTAAATGCAAGCCAAGCTGGAGAAACTGGAGCTCATGACTTCAACTCAGCAAGTTTCAGAATGGCAGAAAAGCCACAGGAAAAGCCTAGATCTACAGTGTAGATAATACCAAGGAGTCTTCAACTGGGTATTGGCTGCAAAAGAGCGAGAAGCTCAGCTGCCCTAGTTAAACAACGACTATTAATGGAAGACAAAATAAGTAGAAATTCTTATTCGTATTTTAAATGATCCCAGTGACTTCTACGTATCCATACTGCACTGTGCATTTGCAAGGAATCGAGCCGTGTAGATTTGTAGAAACAGGTTTGTATAGAAAGTACAAAGCCAGGAACTTGAAGTGCAGTTCTCACTATAGGCCTACAAAGTAAGCCTACAATAAATAGTTGCTAGGTGGAGATCACTTTTGTTTTCCACGTCGTGTTTTATTTGAGACCTTTACTTTTAATATTCCCAAGATCTGACACTACTTCTACAAAAGCCTATGTTAACGACGTCATTATACAAACAATATAGAAGCTATGTCCGACATGGGGAAGTTGCTTCACATATTCCTGCATCAGAAGTTATTGTTCAGAATCGACGTCATTGCATTCCGCGTAAACTCAAAAGGTTCTTAATCTCCCTCAACAAATATCGGTGGGTATGAATGCTGATTTTTCCTATAGCGCGCTGGTTGTGTACAAGATAGATGCATTCTCTCATACATCTATCCTTGCCAGTCTTAGGTTTGATGCTAAATTCCAGCACTCGTAGCCTTGTTGATTCATCGACTGCAATGCTGTTCTCTAGCAGGCGATCGTTGACTGTCCATAGTATTTCTCCCTTATCCATATCCGATGTCCCCACTTTGGGTGCTCTCCCTGCTAATCGGTCAGCTCTTTCATTGTCGCACACCTCTGCGTGACAAGGACAGTATATTCACACCAGTTTCTGAAGGTTTGATGCCTCTATGCATGTTTTACCTTCCTGCTATAGTCATCCATTTTGGAGATTCTGACTGAGAGCCAGATACAATAACTGCCCTGGTTAAAGGATTTTCAGACAGCCACCGCAGGGGACACAGTAGCTGTCTCTGTCTCTATTCTCACGCTTGAGTCTGTTGTCACGTAAGTTCTACTCTGTTAAGCAACGACCCTGCCCTTTACTCTAGCCGAGAAGCCTATTCTGATCTCTCACCATGGAGAATAGACCCAACAGTGTATACAATGACATCATCATTCCTAGCATGATCAGTTATCAACTGATTAATTTTCAGCTCTGCTTTCCCCCTACACTCCCTGCCAAGGTTGATGATGACTTGCTAGCAGTTTGTCCACTAACTTCGGGTGTATCAGAAATACCTTCTTTGAATATATAGTGACGTCACCAATTGAGGCAGATGTAAGATTATTTCCAGGACTTGGGAAAAAGATAATATACATATATAAATGGCTATGGACTTATTAATACAATATGGTAACTTTTGCTCATCTCCACTGTTTTGTTCAATCTCCGTGATTCGTACAATCGTAAAAATATATATCTTCCTATAATACCAACTTGTTATTGTTAATCAAAATCGACCTCACTGCACTCTGGGCAAACCCATAGGTGCTCAGTCTCCCTCAGCAAATGTCGAAGAGTATGAATGCTAATTGTACCTGTAGCACGCTAGTTGTACATACGACGGGTGCATCCTCTCTCACGTCCATCTTTGCTAGTCCCACGTTTGATGCCAAACTCCAACAGTCTCAGCCTTGTTGATTCATCTATTGCAGTGTTATTATCTAGCAGGTACCAACTTGCTTGCACATACCGCCATCTAACCAACTCACTCACTTAATGCGATACGTTTACTACGCATTCATTCACTCCCCAACTCACTCATTCTATTTTTATATAACGTACAAAAGTACTTTTATAATACGTATCACACGGACCACAACAGATTGGGATTTCATCTAATTTAACACGCTAAAAATAGGAACTACCGTTGAGTGTGAATGTGGCACCGACAAAATGACTGCTGAACATCTGCTTCAAAGATGCCCAACATATGAGCAACAGAGAAAGGACATAATTCCGTCACCAGTACCATTCCTGGAAAAAAGTATGTGAAGGTACAAATAGCCTCAAGCTGACCATTGCTTTATTTGAAAATATTCAAATAGACCTCTGAGAGTGTACGAAGAAGAAAAAGAAGAAGATATTACGTGCTTTCACAGTTGTTCTCATCTTCACCCTCCTGGCATTGTGCTTGCCCATCACAGATCAGGTTCTCCTTCAAGCACATTCCATTGTTACACTTCCTCTCATCTGGTTTGCATTCGCCTGAAAAAAAAAAAAAAAAACAAATATCATTGCCCTATTTATCACAGTTGTCCTGGAGAAGATATTTTTGTTGCTAATGTGTCCATTAGTACTGCCGATAATATTCCGATAAACTGTGAAAATAAAATAAACTTCACGATTTGCGCATTATTGGATATTTAATGAATGTATAGCTCATTAGCGCTTATCAGCTATCAACGGTACTTAACTTATGCGGTGTTGCTGTTAAGTTGCCTTAGCCGTGGGGTTTTTAATGTAAATTTAAACAGTTAATTTTTGCTAGATGGAGATCCGTTTTTTTCCCCTCTATCGGTCTATTTGTTTAAGACGTTTATGCTCATTGTAGCTAAATTATTGTTTGAGCGTATAACTTCGGGATCGAAATTATATATTTTTAAAAATCTAACATTTTTTCTTGCTGTGTCTGATCTGTGACGAGTGACAAGCAATATCGGGATGCAATGATTAATAATCAAAATCCAAGCCACAGTGACTTTCCTTGCCAACTGGAATTCGGTGTAAGTATACTCCTATTTATTTAAAAACACTCAGTCGTCAACTTGCATGTGCATAAAGGAAGCAGTGGTCAGCCGAATGATGCACTGAACAATGTGTTTTAACATATTTTAAAACAAATATATCGCTTACAACTAGAAGGTATCTGTGACAATATTCGTGGGTGTCCTTTTACATATTTTCTTTCTCTTCTGCATTATCCATTTATTTCTTCATTTTCGCACATGAATTCGTGCCATTGACACTCCTTAAATTGCTATACCATTTCTCACACTGCAAAAGTGTTATTTTATGGGAAATTGACTATCTTGAGAATTAATTGTAACCGTTTAAGTGGTCGCGCCAGCTTGAATGCAGACGGTAAACGTGAAAGTAATGGTTGACTTTGACGTAACTCATTTTCGACCCAGACAGAGCAGGCGAGTGACCACCTGTGTTTTGCGGTTGGTCACTGCGCCTCCCGACACCTCAGTGGAAGGGGACAAAGGAAGCCATATTGTCTGTCTGAGGGAGCCAGCTGTGGTCCGCGTACGTCAGGGATTATCTGTCTGGCGGAAGATTTGAGTACGCGTAATAATCACTTTATCAGTTTTGTCCAGACATCATCGGCGTCTTTATTACCGATAAAACATGTCTGAAGAGACATTATGAGAAAGGTAATCATTAGGGATGAGATCACAGATGTGTTGGCAAGTCTGTGTAATATCAACGGAAAAAAATCATGCCATATTTGGAAGATAGGTACGAGACCAGTTGGTAGTAAGAGTTTCTACGCCACTAGTTTGTAATTCAAGAGCTGGGATTCGACACTAACCACCTACATTGGACAAGTTGTGCAGAGAAGTGCCCTCACCACAAAAGACTTGAAGAAACACCTGCGGCAGTACTCAATCATTTGAAGAGCTAAGTGCTTATTAAAAGACGAACGCAACGGACTTTTATAATTCCCCTATCATGTCTCAATGAAGACACTTTTTATCTAAATTTCACCTATCATTCATATTTATTTTACACAGTTAAAGAATAATTGATTATTAAATTTGTTACGTGTTATTTTACAAATTCATAGTTGATTCAATTATTATAGTTATGAGAGCGTACGTATGTATCAGACTCTTTAATATCTATATTTACATCTATAGAGCCAATAAATAATAATAAGGAATTTCGCTGAGTTAACTCAGCTGGGGGCTTGAACGAGCTAATTATTGCATAACCCATCTTCGCAAAAGGCGGCGGGTCAGATACCAAAAGTTAACGTGCTCAACCTCATGCAGCAGTGTTCTTGACATCTGAAATATCTTGTGAAATCTACCTTGAGGTAGAAGCATCATTATCCTTCTACTTGCAGCTCTGCCAAGAGTAATCTTGTGCGAAGGTAGACACCTTTGAAGACCCACATTAGCTACTCTTGAGTTTTGGTCGCTGGTGGACCACTACTGCAGAGTAAAAGGGTGGGAACCCGTGACAGTATCTCTAAAATTACATTAATCTTGCTCGTTTCTATTAGCATTGGGTAAACAAAAAATACTGTATCTTTGTTACGAGTTTTAAAAACACACACACACACATATACCAAGGCATGTCGGTTGTTTAGTGTCTGGAATGGTAGCCTTCCAAGCAAACGTTTTGCATTCGATTTCCGGCGTAATTTATTTAAAAAAATATTTAGTCATTTATGGTCATTAAAAGTTTGTTTAGCTAATTATAAGTTTCAAGTGTCTGTGTTTGTTGACGCACTTGTTCCGTGGAAGGTGGAAGGAAATGGAGAGGAAGCAAGAGAATATAAATGGTGCCATCATATGGCAGAAATTGCACGCCGTATTTTTTGGTCGTCATTTCTTGACCGGGTACTTGCTAGTTATATTATTACTTTATTAGTAGATGAAGAGACATACAGACATGTGTATAGACAGGTAGACATACAGACAGACAAATAGACAGATATATAAATACAGACAGATAGACAGACAAATAGAAAGACAGACAGCCAGCCAGATATATAGACAGATAGATACAGATAGACACAGACAAACAAATAGACAGACACATAGACAGATAGAGACAGACATAGTGATAGACAGATAGACAAATAGACAGGTAGATAGACAAATAGGCAGGTAGCTAGACAAACAGATAGACTGAAAGATAGACAGACACACAGACAGATATACAGACAGAAACACATAAGATAGACAGATAGGCAGAAAGATAAACAGACAGACAGTTAGAGAGACAGATACACACATAGAGAGAAACGCAGAGAGAGAGAGAGAGAGAGAGAGAGAGAGAGAGAGAGAGAGAGAGAGAGAGAGAGAGAGAGAGAGAGAGAGAGAGAGAGAATAAATGTCATGCGCGGTCGATGATTATGTTGACGATGATAATGACGATGCTGATAGTTAAAGTCATTGCGCCAACTGCATCCTTGGAGATTAGGCTGTGGTGGCTGTTGTTTAAAATGTTTATGGCCTCAGTTTTCATTCTGAAGCGGTGTTAGGTTTTATCTGTGTATAGAGTTTCAATGACTTTATCGTTGCTGTTAGTGTCACGAGATGAATTTTGGGCGACCCCTTCTCGATCTCTCTTTCACGCCGCCAGTACTCATTTTAAATTGCCGTACTGACTAATTGCGTG
This sequence comes from Oreohelix idahoensis, assembly GCA_024509875.1. Taxonomy (NCBI): domain Eukaryota; kingdom Metazoa; phylum Mollusca; class Gastropoda; order Stylommatophora; family Oreohelicidae; genus Oreohelix; species Oreohelix idahoensis. The sequence continues at coordinate 50,516 of JAMPIV010007790.1, read as the reverse complement.
CTTTTCCGTGGTCAGCAGTTCTTTCTTTCTCTGTTATGTAGCAGATATTTTGTACTTTCATTCTTACACTCCTTTTTGTAATAATTCGTCTTGTTTGTTTACCTGCCCATCCCTGCTAAGATAGTAGACAGGTGATGCAATATTGAAACGGCAGTCATGTTGGTACATTCTCGTGTACCAAACCTTGGCCACAACAGATTAACACTAAAATCGCCCCAGCGTATTTGCTTAATCGCTGATAAGGCCAGGGTGCACCTACGCCAAGGTGGTAAAGAGAAAAGTTATGTGTGCTAAAGCGACAGATAACGAGATTACTCGTCCGTGAGACACATTATGTACAGACATAAATGACATTATCGTTTCCTGTCCGATTCTCACGAAGACATTACTTTATGTGAAAGTAATAAGTAATTATATATTTTTTTCATTACTAACATGTGAACTAATATGTATATATTGCCATGTGAATATTAATATGTGAAAATCGCTAGTGGATGTCCAAGTCATTTGAGGCTGGCAACCTCAGCATATAGAATGATGATTTCATGAACCACCACTGCATGGGCTGGTGACTGCTTTATCGCTAGTTTCTTATCGCTAAAAGCATAAGTAGTCCCAAGTTCCATTTGGAGCAGGGAGGGAAAGATGAAAGAAATAATGTATATTCTAAGTATATTATGTACATTTTCAAACCAGTGTTAATGTCTATGTAAACATATTCACTTTAAAATTAATGAAAGTTTCAAACTGTTCAACAAGTGTAGATATAAAGGAAAACATATTCAATTTATATCGTGAACACTTTTCAATCAGTGGAGATATAAATGTAAACATATTCTATATGTACTATTTGTTGTATGCGTTCGAGGTCTTTATATTTATATGCTTGCGTGGGTAAGAGTGGCACGGTTTGCGAAAGTTATTATTGTTGCTGACTTAATTACTATCAGCTCTGGTCGGGCTTACAGGTGGCCGACAAATTGTGGGTCGTAATGATAGACCAAACAAAGTTACTCAAAGAACATCGTACAAATGGTGTAGTCATAAAGTTTGACTAACTGGAACAAGATGTACGAAGGATTCATGGCTCAACATGGACGATACATTTATTCGTAGACGCAATACAGATTCAATCATAGTAGTAGCAGGCATCATCAATAACGTAGGTAATTACATCGAGGCATCATGGTGCATAGCATTCTTATATATATCTTGATCATGTACTTGATCGACATTCTAGATAACGGCTGACCTCTCAAGGACGGCGATGAACGTTATGGCAAATAGTTCTATTATGGCTTTTTTCGTTATGGAGCTTGTCTACAACGACGGGTTTTGTGGAGTAACCCTTTAAATACATTGAAGAATAATCCCGATAAACTTCGGCAAGACTCTGGATCCCACTAGCAATACGTCATGTCATATGCGTATTGAAGTTCAGCCAGATCTCGGCAAATGGCAAAGATATCATAATAATTGACACACAAACGAGCCCTGTATTGGCTAACGTGAATACTCCTTACCAGGAGACTTTTACTAACTTCATGACTGCTTCCCATAATTTGGGTACGGCTTACAATCTGGTTCATCCACAGACGACCGTCTCAGATCATCGCCATTAGGCATATCTCTACATAACGTAATTGTTCTCTGGCAACAACCGAGCGCACCCGTTTGCGCTTCTGTCTTCAACATAGTGTATGATAGCGCGTAAATGATTAATCATATATATTTTTTTAGATGTGCTCAACAATTAAATTACACGCGCAAAAAGGACTTAACAAATAACCATGGAGTTAAATATTGTACTCCACAACAGGTTGCTATTTGGGAAAAGCAACATATGCACTCTGCTTATGCAGTTACCACTAGAGCACAAGCTCTTGAGATATTACATGTTCCACTTACAATAACTTCTGACAATAATGATACTGATGATAGTAACTCTCCTATATCACGAGAGTCTTTTATTGCGTTACAGCAGAATGACGCATCACTAAATAATTTTTTTTTCTGTTGGCTCAGAATAATAGCACATTCAACGAAACAAACCTTAAACATTGTTTTGTACTTAAAAATGGAGTGCTAGTTAGAATAGTACGTGATGCTACTTCATCCGTACGTTCCTACGTAACATTAATAATTTAATAACTTTTTGGTATGTAATTATCATATATCACAGACATTTTGTGCAACCAAGATAACTATCTTTTCTGAGTTATTCATTTGTTGACACTGGGTTTAATTTTATTCGCGATTAATTATTGACATTTTAATGTTCCGCGAACAATATAATATAATTAGTACCACACTATTTACTTCATTAGTTTAGTGTATCCATTGTAGCGAATTCTGTGAAATAATCGCTAAATTCAGTAAGATTTTAATCCTATAATAATAAATAAACCCGCCCGTAAGTGTCTGCTTAAAGTCGTCTCTACGCCAGTATAGCGCTGCCTTTTGTGCAGAGGAAATGCTTATAAAACGATCCCGCCGTAAAATCTAACCCGCTTTCTTAGTTTCGGTTTTGAGACTTACAATTAACGAACTGCCAGAACTGTGACACCAACCTACCGTCTGAATTAACGTACGATTTTAACTTTAACGCCTAAATTAGTAGTAACTCGGACATTTTCCAGTAGTAAGAACGAAACAACTGTAATAATTAACGCAAATACTACCAACGCTTGGCAAATACCGCTCTTCGCTCTGCACACGACTAATACTATAACCTCTCTGTTGGACAAGCCAGAATACATAAACACACAGACAGTTTTCAATTCTCGCCGAGTGGTGTATTTCTGACGTAACCCAAACAAGTTAGTTATTTGAATGGAAAAAATGATAGAAAATGAGGGGGAAAGATGGCCGACTTTTGGAAAAGTTGAAATTGACGATTAACAGTGACAAAACTGAAAATCTAAACAACAGAGAATATAGCCATAAAAATCATATATAAAGATGGCTTAGGATCCCCTGAGTAATAATATGTTTTAATATACATGGTAGTCTAATTATTAGCCAAGATATTGAAATAATACTATATGTCTACGAACACTAAGACGGACGGACTGTTGTTTTTGCTCATTTATCCATAACGTTAGTTGGGGACGCTAGTTTAAAAAAGAGGCATTAGATTGATTCAAATTCGATTGGCTGGTAGAAGAGTATAGGAAGGAGGGTACTGGTTAGGCAAAAAAGCTAAACATATTTTGAAGATTCACTCCTAGAAGTTTGGAGTTTTTTTTTTAAATTTTAAATTGAAAAGCTAGACCCTCGCTGATTGGGCCGGTCTGATAATATTGGCAAAAGCTTTCAAAGGCTTGTCGCCAGTTGATACATAAAGTTTTGTCAGCAAGCTGCGTTGAGGACAGCAGTGCTAAGAGTGAAATAATAATTCTTGGCAGTCTGGACTGGGGCACAGCTAAACTTACCTTAATGCTAATGCCAGTCAACGTATGTTTGTGATATTTCTTTGAATTGTGGGTTTTTTGTTCTGGTACTAAGTTAGTGCCAGAACCCTGGTGAATTTACTTGAGAGAGAGAGAGAGAGAGAGAGAGAGAGAGAGAGAGAGAGAGAGAGAAAGGGAAACTTTACTGGACCAAGCGGTCTACCATACTATACTACACCAGGGACTGTGGCAGTCTGGTCATTCGAGTGAACGAAAGGAAATTGTCAGCATCATACTACTATCTACATCAAGATAAGTGCCTATGTGTCGGCACTCAAAAGTTTATCCACTGACTTTTATTAAAAAGAACATAAAACATTTGATTATCCAATAAATATTCCACAAGAGATTAATATAAAGAGAGGGGATGATGCCAACACCCCACCCCCACCATTAGTTACCAGTGTTACTTAGTTTAGAGAAATACCTAAATATAATTAGATTATAATAGTCGTTTGTATGGACAGAAGATCCATTGTGTTATTAATCTTTATGTAAATAAAACCATAAAATTCATTTTGTTGTTGGTCCTGACTCAGAAAATTCTGAATCAGGGCATAATAAATTGTAATATAGACTGTTACATAATATTCAGCCACAGACTTCTATAAGATATATAATAGAGTGTCAGTTTGTTTGTGGTTGTGGTATTGACTCAGTTCTATATATTTGTGTTAGACTTTAAATGTGTTTGTAGTAAGTTTAATTACACTCATTACACACTTTCATAACCCTAGACATTTTACGTAGCTATCATACATACTAGTCAAGAATAGGTCTGATTGAGGTCATAAGGTGGTAGCAGCAAGGTACTCTGATAACTCAACCCAAAATTTGTTATAATCAGGGACCTTCACAGCTGACCTCATTCAGTACAATAGAAATATTGAATGATAACATCTGTAACACCAAAATTCACCACATCCATATATAAAAAGGTGTCATATTGCCATAATTAGTCTACTATCACACATTGGTGTTGGTGACATTTTATGGTTTTGGCACATAAGTACAATTCATGTGTCCTTATTAGCTTATCTACTTAGGCGTGTTGTTGATTCTCCCAACACTTGCTATGGACTGTGTTAATTTTCTTCTAGTGTTTAATTTCCATACTGATTTTGTTTAATTCTGTTTACCATTTATCACACTTTGGCTCTTACATTCATACTTCCATTGCTCAAAATTTTTGACATTTTAGTCTCATTGTTGTCTTCATTTTTTCACCATTTCTTTTTATCCTTCAATACAATTATTTCATTGCTGCATTGGTATCTCGTACCATTTTGATACATTATGTGTCATTTCTCTGTTTGAATTATTAATTTGGAATTTGTGTTCTTTTTTCCATACTTCATCCCACATATTAATATTCACAAATAACTTAACATTTAAATGATAATTAATTGTGGAAATGAACTTGATCGATTTCTTTATTATAATTTAAAACAAAAAAAAGCTCCGCTTTTTTTTTGTCTCGTGGGGGGAAGCTATTTGTTAAGTCCTTTTTGTGCGTGTAATTTAAATGTTGAGTACATCTAAGAAAATATATATGATTAATTATTTACGCACTATCATACACTATGTTGAAGACAGAAGCGCAAACGGGTGCGCTCGGTTGTTGCCAGAGAACAATTACGTTATGTAGAGATATGCCTAATGGCAATGATCTGAGACGGTCGTCTGTGGATGAACCTGGTTGTAAGCCTTACCCAAATTATGGGAAACAGTCATGAAGTTAGTAAAAGTCTCCTGGTAAGGAGTATTCACGTTAGCCAATACAGGGCTCGTTTGTGTGTCAATTATTATGATATCTTTGCCATTTGCCGAGATCTGGCTGAACTTCAATACGCATATGACATGACGTATTGCTAGTGGGATCCAGAGTCTTGCCGAAGTTTATCGGGATTATTCTTCAATGTATTTAAAGGGTTACTCCACAAAACCCGTCGTTGTAGACAAGCTCCATAACGAAAAAAAGCCATGATAGAACTATTTGCCATAACGTTCATCGCCGTCCTTGAGAGGTCGGCGGCTATCTAGAATGTCAATCAAGTACATGATCAAGATATATATAAGAATGCTATGCACCATGATGCCTCGATGTAATTACCTACGTTATTGATGATGCCTGCTACTACTATGATTGAATCTGTATTGCGTCTACGAATAAATGTATCGTCCATGTTGAGCCATGAATCCTTCGTACATCTTGTTCCAGTTAGTCAAACTTTATGACTACACCATTTGTACGATGTTCTTTGAGTAAATTTGTTTGGTCTATCATTACAACCCACAATTTGTCGGCCACCTGTAAGCCCGACCAGAGCTGATAGTAATTAAGTCAGCAACAATAATAACTTTCGCAAACCGTGCCACTCTTACCCACGCAAGCATATAAATATAAAGACCCCGAACGCATACAACACTATTAACCTTTTCATTAAAATATAAAATACAGATAAAGCTATTCAATTTAAATCTAAAGGAAGTTTTCTCTCGAGGGATTAAGTTTATTTCTCATCGAGGGTAAATTCTGAGATAGATGGGATGGCGGATTAGAGAGAAGGGAACCCATAACTATGGGTTGGAAAACGCAATACTCAGGAGAGCGTTTTGTTTCTATTCTTTTACCATAGTTGTTTGTGGTACCAGTTGAGGGTACTATCTCTGGAACAAGAAAGGGAACAGGGGCCTGAGGTTTATGACGACGGACCAACTTCGTAGACACTCCCTGACATTTTTGGGAACGTGCTGCGCCCTAACAACCTTGACCAGCGACAAGCGTGATCAGTCTACCAAGAACCAAACCATCAGCGGGAGCAGAACCTTCCATTGGCAGACAAGTTAAACGTTAAAGCTGCCGCGTGAACTCCTTTATGAACTTCCATCCCACCACAACAGTGATGATAACTTTCTGTTAAATCATTATTCAAATTTTCTAAAACCTCGTTAAACCTAAATGATTATTAAATTTGTTATTTGTAATTATACAAATTGAACTTCGATTTAATCATTTTAAATGTACTGCATGTTTGTCTCAGTCAGTTTACTCAATACACTCTAAACAGAGCTATACCTTAATAATATGAATTCCACTGAGTAAATCAGGGTGGGGGCTTGACGAGCTGAAATGAATAATTACTTAATTTTTCATAAAAGGCGGCGGACCGATATAAAGTTAACCATTGCCCTGCCAATGCAGCATTGTTCTTGAGTTCGGAAATATGTTATGAACACACCCTTGTGATAGAAGCGTCATTACGCTTTTATCTACAACTCTGCCAAGAGTAATTTTGTGCGAAGGTATACACCTTTGAAGGCCCATATTAGATGCTCTTGAGTTTTGGCCACTGTTGGATCGCTACTGCAAAGCAGGGGAGGCAATCCGTGACAGTTAGGTGGTTTGGATGATATGTTAAGCCTTTATTCTTTCAGTAAACAACAGCACAGTATTTCATAAATATGTGTAAATAATAATAATAATAATTTACGTATTTACTTACTTAGTCGTTCCTCTTCTACCGTGAGGTGCAAAGTTTGTAAGACAGAGAGCGCCATACTATCCTATCGGCTGTCTTTCTCCTGGCCTGGTTCCATTCTAGTCCTCGGTCCTTCAGAGATTGTCTAATGTTGCCCTCCCTGCGGACTCCTGGGTCGTCCTGAAGGTCTGGATGCCTGGCTCTTAGTTTCCCATACTTGTCGTGGTAGCCGATCTTCTCCCGTTCTGCAAACATGGCCACACCACCTTAGTTGGGACTGTTCTACTTGGGTCTGCAGGGGTTGGGTTTGTAGGCCATAACGTATAGTCTGGTTGCGGACCATGTCTCTTATGTCTACTTCAACCACCTTCCTCAGATACCTTATTTCTGAGCTTTGGATCTGGCTTTTGTGGGTTGCAGACATTGCCCATGACTCACATCCATACGTCAATACTGGGACATAAGTGGAGCGTTATACATCCATCTTCATAATAATAATATTACGTATAAATAACATGAAGTCACTTCCGACTACTGGACTTGCCATTTAGCGAATTTGGATTTCATCTCATGCCAATCGTTTACATTATATAATTTCATTTCATTTTCTTTCTTTCTTTCTTTATGCATTTATCGTTTCTTAGATTCTATCGTTGATGTTTCTTTCTTTCTGGTTTTGTATTTTGGCGTATTAATTTAGTGTTACTTTTTTCCTAGTGGTACTTGTTCCTCTTTCTTCTTTTTTTTGTATGTTAAGTTTCTTCTTCCTGTGAAGGTCAACTTATTATTATTTGTTTCATTCATTATATTTTTCAATGTATTTGTTGTGTCCTTTGCCCTTTTCTCTTAATCGGTCTATATTTTCCTGTCCCTGTTTCCCCTTTGAGACATTGGCAGTCAACGGTTAAACCCCGAAATGTCTCATGTTTTGAGCGTTCAGTTTGTAAAACAGACTCCGTGCTAATTTCTATTGTTTTTATTTTGCGTGATAAAGTGTGGTGCAGGCACACCCCACGTAGGTCTCGGGGTCTACGAGGAACAAAGAAAGAATATGCCTACTGTTTCCGACATAAGAGGTGGCTAACATGAAAGTGTGCATGGGGCTGGTAACCTCATTAAGTAAATCACATAGCTACAGAAACAACCACTGCCAGAACACAGGACTCGTTTGTTGCATGTTTCTTGCAAAGGGGACCAGCTGCAATGGTGATTTCATGCTCGACAGAGTGACAAGTGAAATAATGATGCTAATGATGATGGTGCGGGCACCAGTAGTCCCTCTTGGACAGGTAGTGTGTGCACATAATTTATTTCATATGTCTATTCTGCACATTAAAACAATTAAAACCCTTTAGCTCCCCTAGGAGCATAGGTTTTCAATATATACATACCACGTCCTTCTGTTTGTGTGCCATAAGTTCTTTCTGTCTTCCTCATCATTTTCACTTCTGTCTCCAGTTTTTGTCTCCACGTGTTTTGGTATACCTCTGTCTCTTTCTTACCCTAGGGGTGCCAGAATAAGGACTGCCTTGTAATGCTATCAACAGGTTTCATCAATGTGTGTCCTATCCATCGACAGCGTCATCTTCTCATCTCTTGTTCCACTGGCACTTGTCATGTTCTTGTCATCAGTTCCACATTGGTGACCTTGTCATACCATTTCAATCCTTCTATTCCATTTCATTTATGAATGTCTGTAGCTATTTGATTGTTGTTTTTGTTGTCTTTATGTTTCAGAGCCATTTTATAGGACTGACTTGACATTTGAGTTCAAGATTCCTACTCCGCACATTAGTGTCCCAGAAAATGCAACAAATTTATAAATGCAGTGCAAATATTGAAATTCCACACATGGTCGGTTTTGGTGTTATCTATTATGAAAACTAACGTAACAACGAGATTTTTTTCTGTGTCTTCCATTTAATTACTCTGTTTACTGCTTTGTGCGTGTGTTTGTTTGTGTGACAAATCACTCAGCAACTTAATTCAATGTAATAATTTATATGTAAACATGTTTTCGTAACTTTGTAATATTTTAATTGCCCTAAGGACGGTTTGTTTTGTTTCTGCGGTTGAATACTAATTTTTTTTAAATATGTTATGGGGTGAAAAAATGTCAACAGCAGTTAATGCCTTTGATGGAACGCTTTAAACGAAGCAAACACATTTGTATCAGCCGGTAGCCAACGTGACACGACGTTATGTAGTTGGACAAACTTGGATGCGACAAGCTCAAGGGGATTGTCATGTGGACACAAACTCTCTGGCCGGCACCACAATAGAACATTGTTATTTTAGCATTAACTTCTCTTGGCACAACACTTCTGTGCCATATACTCTCAAGCTCTCGGCGATAATTCTATGGCGTGATGCTACGGGGAACGAAGGCGGAACTTGAATAATGTCCCAAATTTACTTAAAATCTGTGAGCTGTACTGAACTAGTTGAAAATGTCACATGTCATTTGTCGCCCTATCACGCAAGTTATGTTTTTTCTACCCTAACAGGCAAATTATCTTTTTTAAATCGCATTACACAAGTTGGCACCCTTTGGAGAAATCTGCATAAGAGCACTTCATGTGCTATTAGAGTATTTGTTTCTGTTGCAATGTTGTACATCATAGAGTTGCCAGCTGAATACATAACGTAGCATTAGACTGAAGTGGCAGACTGCATGCACCACCACGGCGTATGATAGTACGTTTAAAAGTTTTTCCTTGACGCTGCTTATTGAGTATAGAGCGATCACTGCAGATGGTCGACTTGCAGGAAGCTTGTATCAAGCATCCACAGGCTCTTGCAGCGGTTGTTTCTGTAGTAATTTGTCTTTCATGATGAGATTGCGAGACACATGTACAACCTAATATTAGTCGCCTTGTACGACATGCCTAAGGGAGCAGTAGCCATGTTCTTTCATAGTCTCACCAGAGGCGCCCGGGAACTACACGTGACACATTTAAAAACAAGTATAGTAAAACATAGCGTCCGATTGACAGAGTGGTTAGAGCGCTGGTATCTCGCGGCAAAGGTGCCGGGTTCGAACCACTGTACCGACACGCTCCAGTCTACTTAGCTGTAAATGGGTAACTGACTCTGTTTTTTTAGTTAGGGAAGGAAAAGGCAGCGAGGAAGGGAACTGGGCACCCCACTTCTCGATGCTGGCCCTAGTATGGTGAAGTCTCTAACACTCCACTCCCCGAAGGCAGTATTTGCTATGGGATTACCTATTATAGTAAAGCATATACAGCAATTAAGGTACAAAGTATAATAAAATGCCTGTTTCAGAGATGTACAAGACATCTGAACTAACGCTTCGGTAATTTTCGTTAGCATACGTAACATAAGCAGGCAGAAAAAAATACCACAGCGAGACCAATGACCTATGGTTGTGTCCTTTTAAATTGCTCTCCTATTTCTCCAGCGTCATTTTTCGCACTTAAACATGGCCGGCCTAGATTTGTTGACCATCCAAATTGCGATAGGTTATTAATTGACCATCCTTAAGGATTAATTGTAATCGCTTAAGTTGTTAAACCAGATTGACTTCATACGGTCAACGGAAAGTATTGGTGACTTTCTAAGTAATCCTTTCCCGTCAGACACGCATGCCCATCTGAGGGCAGTTTACTACAAACGCGTTCAGACACTTGGGCGGATAATACAAAAGGAAGACCAGAAAAGTACAGGTGAAAATTGTTTAATCCCTTCCTTCCAGACATCGTCTGTGTAATAATTACATAAACCCGTCTGGGTAGACAAATTAGCGATGGCACTATCAGCAGGCAATGTTACAAATTGTAATTTGAAAGATTACTTAAGAGAACGGAAGAAGTCGGGCCATGTATGGGAGATGATGTCATGTGTTTAAATTTTAAAAATGATATTCTAAAACACGCGGGGGAAAGTAAATAAGTGACAACCCGGACCCACTACATTCTGCTCATGGATTGGATCATATGAGAATCAAAAATAAACATTTATTCTGATTGGAAGGTTTGTCGGAAACGCCAGATGGAAGCGTGGACAGGAAAACATACATACATAAATAAAGAAAACTTTTACTGTTAATTCAGTTGGGGGCTTGTACGAGCTAAATTAAATTATATGATACCTCTTCACAAAAGGCGGCGGGCAGATAAAGTTAACATTTCTAAGACACAATCAGCATTGTTCTTGACTTCTGAAATATCTTGTGAAAACTCCCTCGAGGTAGAAGCATTTTTATCCTTCTATCTGTATCTCTGCCAAGAGTAATCTTGTACGAAGGTAGATACCTTTGAAGACCGACATTAGAAAAATTGTTGGACCATCACTGCAGAGCAAAGGGGAAGCAACCCGTGACAACAACCATAAAAGCGAAACGCCTGCCGCATGTTTAGTTCTTTTTAGCTTTCGTTAATTTATGTCTGTTGATCCGGTTTTTTTAAAAAATAGCGTGTTCGCAATTGAACATTTGTAAAAAGCAGGATTAATGTCCCGTTGTCAGTCGATTAACAAGAAACAATTCAAGAACTACTAGTCGATTTTTGTAAAGTGTCGCATTTTAAGACTAACAAAAAAACAAAAAAACAAAATCTGTAGATCATTTTCAGAACTGATCTCAATCAGATAAGAATTGGCTTGGTTTGGTGTGATTTATTTTGATTTGGTTTGATTTGGTTTGGTTTGGTGTGGTTTGGATTTAAAGACCATCTTCATTGCACATTGACAACTCCATCCTACCTTAGATCACACAAGGAGGATCTCAGCACAGTGCACGAACTCCGTCGCACAGGCGACGATCGCAGTGTGTGTATGCAGGAATCACATTCTATAAATAAGATAAGAATTAAGGACACTTTACTTAAGTACTACGCAACGGCTTCGCTTCAAGTGCCTCCCCCTACACACACACCTTTTTTTCCACAATGTATCCAGTAGGTAGCTGGTTTCGTGCGTTTCTCGTTTTAAATACCGGTTTGCGCGAGCTATTTTAAGAAGTCATGTGATTTTATGCTTAATGGAGAATACATCTTGCGCATTCCACCTTTTGCGTTCTTGTTAGAATGTTTGCTGTGCGCCAACACCTGCTGTTTGTGCTGTAATTACTTTCACAGTTTGTAACATTAAACTGACTTTCTCATTTTTAGACTTAACATACACATATTAGACCTAAAAGTTATATTATATTTGGACAAGCGCCCTATTATACCCGATTAGGTTGAACAGGACACGCCTCTCCAATACGAGGCAAAATTTTATTTTTAAAATATGTATCATTCTTAGACTAAATCAAATGGGTCCTAAAAATAAAAATAAAAACTTGCCGAAGAAGGCCCAAGTTAAAATGAGAAGATTAGGAAAAACAACAAAACAATATTATTACTTTTTGTGTTATTGTTTTTTTGTTTTTTATTTTCCTTAACCAGCTGCACTTGGGCTTTCAGCCCTTCAGCCCAATGACATGTCATTGCGAGGCTGGGGAGCCTGTGGATTTTCCTTCCAACCCGGTCAGGAGCTACGCCCCTTCCCATCCACAGAGGGTTTATCTCAGGAGCCGTTTAGGTTATTCAGTCAAAATCCCGGTCGATGACACTACTTCAAATGCCCGCGCCCGGGCTTGAACCTTGAACACCTGATGGCCAGCGCAATGTGGTAACCATTACACCAGCGCGGCTCCCTTGTGTCATTGTTAATCAATCCAGACCTGACACTGGAAGGATAAAAAATTTAATTAAAACAAAAAGAAATTACTGACGCAAAATTATAATATTTGGTTTTCTATATGGACAATGGCAACATAATCATGACAATCAGATTTTTCACATACCTTGAAAATTCCAGTTCGTCAGAATTGCTTGGAAGAGCATGTCTTTCATTTCGGGACACACGAATCTCTGCAGGGGCGTATACGGATCTTGATGTACACTTTCCACCTTGATAGGATTGAGGTTGCAGATGGTCACGCTTGGAAATTCCATCGCAGTTGCCGCCTTTAAGTCCATTTTGACCTGGAGGTGTTAGGAGGAAGACATTGTGAGTTAGTGATGAGAGATTAGCATGCAGAGAATAAGCAGGACACTTGAAGCGTGAAAGGAACTTGGTGATATGGGTAATGATGGAAAACTTAAGAAATCGGAATACAAGTTTATGTTCCACTTGGAGTTGAACGGTGATAAATCCGGAGTTCGGATACAACTAGCAATAACCCGTCAAACTTGGCGGGTTTTTAATTATAGTGTGCTGTTTCCGTTCCCGGATGAGCAGATAGAAGTACATTCTTAGAGTGTTTTTGGTTTCTTTCCATTATACAGTGTAATCAAACTGTTCATGAACACTGTCATTTGAACGCTTTTCTTTGTTGATTGTAACTATTTTCGGGAGAGTATATATAATGGAAACAATACAATATTTCAACACGGTTGCATTCCTCAGCTGTGACCAACGTACACACGGAGACAATTATGTTATTTTAGATTCAATTTAAAAGTTCTTTGATGACAACATTTCGTGTGAAAGTGCGTGGATTGTTTTCAAAGAGTGTTCCATTATAATAAGTGGTTTTAACAAAAACTTTCTAGTTTTTATGATTTGTACATCGGATGAGGGCTCATGCACACCAATTTTTACGCACTTTTTCTTTGTCGCGCGCTACAAATTTCGTAAAAGAATATTTAAAAAAAATAAATAAATAAAACCAAAGTATTTGTTTTATATAACACCCACGCCGCGCAAGTTTGCACACCGTGCGTTGCGCACTTTTTTTTCTGGCGCGATTTACTATTTTGAGTGAGACCGACTGATATAGCATACATCGGTAATTATGTTAGTTGTGTGGGAGGATATATATTCGGAAACTCCCGTTACTATTTTAATAACAGCTCAGCTCACGTACACCAAATTTATGCATCGTTGTGAGCGTCCGATTGACAGAGTGGTTAGAGCGCTGGTCTCACGCGGCAAACCTGTCGGGTTCGACTCACGGTATTGACACGCTGCAGTCTACCCAGCTGTAAATGGGTACCTGACTATGTTCTTGAGTTCGGGAAGGAATAAACAATGAGCACGGGAACTGGTCACCCCACTTCTCGATGCTGGATCTAGTGAAGTCTCTTTTACTCCCCGTCGGCAGTAACTGCTATGGGACGACCTTTACCTTTTTTATATATAATTGTACTTCCAATACACTCCCTGTGTAGTTTCCGGACATCTGTGAAGAGACAAAGAAAGAACTGGACTACTGCTCCCTCAGGCATGTCGTACAAGGCGACTAACATCTGGTTGTGCATGCGGTTGTAAACTTCACCATACAAAAACAAATTGCTCCAAAAAACCAACACTATAAGTGCACGAGAATGCTATTGCAGGCTTCCCGCAACGGGCCAAGCTACAAAGTTGCCTCCATTCGTTACACGGAGCGACAAGGACAGTTATGATGACTTCCAATATATAACCACCTTGTTTGTCAAAAAGGTCGTTAGAATTTGAAGTTTTGCAAATGCGGTATAGACATAAGTTATGAAATTAATCATTAATTAGTTTAAGTATAATATATAAGGAACAAATACGAATTCAGTGCTAGAAAAAAACCCACCAAAGAAGAGTAGTTCAAAGTTGAAGTCACATTACCGTCGACCTATAAAATTTACATAAACAATAAAAGATAAGCATTTTATACAGCAAGTCTACTGAAAATGTCACCGGAGAATACACTTAAAATAGCAGCGAAACGTAAAATAAATAAGAAAAAACAGAAGTATACAAACACTCCACTAGAGGTTTGTCATCAAAATTCAAACGAAAGATGGCCAAAATCACTTAGAACGAATAAAATGAGAAACAACAGAAAGATGAGGAAGTTAGTCTTCGCATTCTTTACTTTTTTTTCTGTTCACTCGTTATGCAGCAAGAAGACACAACTGTATTTGTCTAATTAGCCTTGTATTATTACGATTCACCTGGCGAAACGTAAACAAGTCTAGGGAGTGGTCAGAGCAAAAATGTAGGTGCATAAAATATGCCAAATAATAGAACGATGAGTGAGGAAAATGAAGAAATGAAGGATACTGCCGAAGAGAACGACAGTTATGAAAAGGGCACAATTGATGATTTGCAAAAGACTTGTATCAAAACAATTGTGTGGTCTTGTAACGGTAGTTCACGTAGTCATTAGTTTTACTTGATGAATTTTCCAGCCTCAAGCGCAACCTTATATTAATCGATTCTTACAACATGTCTGAAATATCAGTAGTCATTTCTGTTGCTCATCAGAGACCCCTTGGAACTACATGAGGATTTATTTTCTGCTCTGTTAATACTCTCTGGGAACATGCAGAAGAAAGTCTAAAGAGACCAGAAAAAGGATTTATGGTTTCAATGAGACAATTTGAGAAAGTGAAAGCTAGAACACTTTGTGACAAGAGGTAAAGCTAATAGAAAATAATCCGAGGACAACAGAGGGAGAGGATACGAACGAACGAACGAACGAACTTTATTTTCAAAGGGTTAAGAATTGGGCACGCAGGCCCGTCTGACATTCTGCCCTTCCTCTCTCTCTCATCATGTATACTAATATCCTTTCATCCTCACATTTACTTTAAGCATTATTAAGGCATTTATCATTATAAAAGTAATATTACATTTGCAATAATCATCATAATTAAAGTGTTTTTAAAATAAAATAAAAATAATAACCAAAAAAAAAAAAATTAATAATAATAATGAATTTGAAAAATAAATAAATAAATAAATAAATAAAATAAATAAATTTTTAAAAAATAAATAAATAAATAAATAAAACATAAGAATCGAATTCTTCGTACTGTAAATTAGTGATTTCAGGGACTCAGGGACTTTTTTTTTTTTTTTTTAAGGTTCATCAAGATGAGGTGGGTAAACAGTTACTTTCCATTTTCCTTTCCATTTCCTTTGCGTCCCAAACTCAAGACCAGAATCAGACTAGGTAGATAGTTAGATAGACATATACAAAAGCAATTAATTTGCCAAGGATTGAAAATCGGACACAGTCCCCTCTTGCATTCTTCCATCCTCTTGCTCATCTTTTATTACTGTTACTCAACATTCTCCAGCGTACTGAAAGTATTAATTTAATGACAGTGCAACATTACAAGGAAGTATAACAGCATACATTAACAGTACCTGATCATAAAATTAAGAATATAAGTTATTAAGAATATAATATTAAGAATAAGTATATTGTAATGAAAACTAGATCATCAGAGCCTCCATACAAAAAGTACAACACAATCAGTTAGGGTGGCATATAATCAGCACTCATAAAGTATTTGAACAGTATACGATTGTATGAGTAAGGACTGTGCGTGTTTTTCAGGTCATTGGGAAGATTGTTCCAAAGATGAGCAGCTGAGTAAGCCAAACTAGTTTTAAATAGGTCAAGCCTGGGCTTGGGTACCTGCAATTTGTTTAAGCGCTGACTACGTCTGTCATTGTATTTTAAAAGCGGCCAAAGATACTTTGGAGCATTCTGTGACAGGATTTTGTGAATAAATTTCCCTTTGTTAAAGAGGAAGCGCTTCCTGAGGGGTAATATTTGAAGATAATTATATAAATCTATACAATGTGATTGGTGTTTATCAGCAACAAGGCGCATTGCGCGTTTTTGAAGCGAGTGGAGCCTTTTTGTGTTGGAGACAGAACAACCATCCCAGATTGTAGAACAATAGTCTAGATGCGTTTGTATATGAGATATGTAGAACATTTTCCTTGCCTCTTCATCCAGGAAATGTTTAATTTTGGCTAATTGGTAAACTTTTTGTGCTGTTTGCTTTGTGAGTGCATGTACATGTGAGTTCCAACTTAGGTGTTGGTCAACAGTGATACCTAGAGTTCTGTGTTCATTTACGTTTTCAATTAGTGATGTTCCAATGAAGAGCTGAAGTGTTGTTTTCTGCAAGTTTTGTAGTTTTTGTCTGGTTGATATTAACATACATTTTGTTTTACTAATATTTATTTGCATGCGATTCTCGTTGCTCCACGTAATAAGATTATGTGTATCGTTTTGTAAAGATACTGGATAGCTAGCAGGTTAAAATTTGGAATTTAAATTTATGCCAAACATTTTCCTCCAAATTTGCATTCTAATAGCCTCATGAATTGGGTACCAGAGCAACTCTGGGAAAGTTAAGGCGGCCGGCGTGATGCTGACCACATCACCCCTAGTGTGCCGATGGTCAAGAAAATATTCCCAATATGCCTCAATGGACATGTAATGGGATCCTTTACCCTTTTTCCTGTGCATTCTAAACATTTTGGTGGGTCTTATTGTGCAGTAAAAATTATCATTAAAAAAAATCAATAAAAAAAATCATGAACTTGCCTCTATGGGGTAGCTGTAGTATTTGGCCAGAAGCCAGTAACATTGGACTGCCAACCAAGCGAACATACCAATAACCAGCACGGTCCATAACAGTCGCTTCCAGACAGAATTGGCCTTGTATATTTGAGTCAAAGCTGTGAAGCTTGTCTCGGTGAAAAAAGCTGACATCTCATCCTTGATACTACTTTTCTAAATTACAAGCCATTTTAGTGGATTATTAATTTCTGCAGATGATGATATCAAATAAGAATAAAAAAGGAAAGACGAGCTTTCATTGCTTTGTGAAATATATGGAAATCAAAAGAAGTCAAGTCCAACACCAAAATAAGAATCATCAACTCAGATGCCAAGTCAGTCCTATTGTATAGCTTTGAAACATCATCATCATTGGCTGTCATCTACACAGCGAAGGTCGGCTGCAATGGATCTCCAACGACTTTTGTCTCTGTCTTGATGGTACTCTCTGATTGACTCTTCCCTGTCCATCTCTTTATGTTACATTCTAACTTATAGCGGCACCTTTCTCTTGCATGTTTGCCTTCAACTCTGCCTCCCACTATGGTCTTCAGTAAGGTGTTATGTCTTTTTATATGGCCAAAATATCTTAGCTGTCTAATTTTGATCTCCTTCATTTTCTCTTTTTATTCCTAGGTTTTCTAGGACCTCTTTATGTTTTCTTCTCTTTCCATGTATCTCATGGATCCCCCATCTTAGAAAAATGAACAACAAGAACATTGACAACCAGAAAGGTACAGGCTTTTTTAAATGGGCGCTTGCGCAGGATCAATGTCATCATATTCCTTTGCGCTCCTTAGGGAGCATGAAGCCACAACTGCAACTAGTCCCCTCACAGAAAGCCTGCACCAAACATTCACATGCTCTTGCAGCAGTGGTTTTTGTGACGTTTGTTTGACATGATGAGTTTGACAGAACCCATGCACAAACTCATATTAGTTGCCTTGTATGACATAACTCAGTGCAATAATCATATTCTTCGTTCGGGAACTACATGGGGTGCTGTGTACAATAGGACTGAATTGGTATGACAAGATCACTAATGAAGGAATAAAGAAAGCCAGGAAAGGCATTTAACAGATAGGACACAACAGAAAGGATTGGCATATTTTTGCTGAGGACCAGTTCTCCACGGGTAACTGACAAAAATTATGATTCGCTTCTATTCTCACAGCTACATTAGTTTAAAGAGTTGGAAAAATGCCAGAATTAAACTGGTAGCAATTATTTTAACACAATAATTATATAATAACGAGGACAAAGAATGTGATGCGATAGGCAAAGTTGTAAGTACAAGAACAACCAATAAACAAATGGCTTGAGACTACAAAAAAACAGATCAACAAGAGTTGTCAACAAAGATGGTCTATTCTCATAATGCTGAATAAAAAATGGGCTGAATACATAACATTTTCTACGATGATGAAGATGTTGATAATGATAACGATGATTATTAAGAAACAGTTATTATTTACCATGACACCAATTTTATCCCTCGAAGCTTGTGGCGTAGTGATCAGTTTGGAAGTGCTCACAGCTTCAAAATAATTAATGTGGGATGTATCTGCTTTCCCTTGCTTGGCTTTTCCGTCGTAAACGCCTAAATTTGTTATAGCTTCTTTAAAGAACATCATGAACAAGTCTGATGTGGTCATGAAATCAATCCGGCATGAAAGAAAAAAAAGTTATAAGTGGCAGACAGATTAATTATATTTCATTTTTCTTACACATATATTTTCAATTATCCAAAGGAATGCTAATGTGACACTGTACATCATTCTTATAATGTTTTAAAATTCTAAGTAAAATTTTACGTGCTTTTCCAATATATGTCAGTAGTTAAAGATTTTTACTCTGCGTATTGAGCCGGTCAACCTAACTATTAAAGCTAAGACCTAGTATGGTGAAGTCTCGAAAACTTCACCCCCAATGCATAAATAGAAGGAGATCCAATATATAGACGCTGAGAGGAGAAGTCGAGACACACAAAGGACATTTATTAATTTGCCGAAAACCATTTTAAAGATAGATTTTATAATATTCAATTTATTAAGGCTTTTAATGTGGTGAATAATTTATGGACACACAGTAGAACGACGGAAAAACCACGAAGGATCGTATTGGCCACAAAGGCTTGATTTGCATTGATTGAACGCCTTGCTTCCCAGGTAGTTGAAGGGTTGTTATAATTTAACATCTGCTGCCGAGTTTCTCGCTCTTTCGCAGCCAATATCAAGTTGAAGACTCCTTGGTATTATCTACACTGTAGATTTAGGCTTTTTCTGTGGCTTTTCTGCCATTCTGAAATGCGTTGAGCTGAAATCATGAGCTCAGGTTTTTCCGGCTTGGCTTGCATTTAAAGGATCATCACATCTGGTTCTAAGCGAAGAGGAAGAAGCGCATGGCATACTGTGCATTCTTCGCCATCCAAGGGGGATGTCCAAATATTCTGAGATGAAATAATGAGCTGTGGTTCTGGGCTCTTCCATGGAATTGTTACGTCCTACACAGAGCCACTTCTCAGCTCCCCTTGCCTATCATAGAGCTGAAGGATAATGATCAGTGCGTATTTAAAAAGTCAAGAGTTCACTCATTTATGTTTCCAGAAATACAAAAAACAAGTTAAGGGAAAACAGTTTTGGTGATCAATTTTTGTTATCGCGACCAAATGATTAAACAATCAATCTAAAGAAGACAGAGGTCATGACACTCAATGTAGGCAATCATGAGCCCATAACAATAAGGAACCAGAAGGCGGAAGAGACAGACACATTTACATACCAAGGATGCATATTAATATCAGATGGCGGAACAAGCAAAGACATCAACAACAGAATGAATAAAACGAGAACAGACATTGCTAGTCTAAACAACATTTGGAAGTCCTCCCAGTACAGCTCAAACACCAAATTAAGATTATATGAGAGCTGTGTACTTTCTGTGCTTCTCTGTGGTGCGGAATGCTGGAGAATAACAGAGAATGAAATATCGAAATTGTCCTCTTTCCACACAATCTGCCTAAGGAAAATTCTCAGAATCTTTTTGCCAAATACCATCACCAACCAAGAACTGCTTACTTGGAGCAAACAAGAGGACATGCACACCATCATAGCTGGCAGACGCTGGAGTTGCGTTGGCCACGTCCTCAGAAGAGACCCTAATGCCATCACAAAAACAGCTATGCTATGGACCACTGAAGGAGAGCGAAAGAGAGACCGACCAAAGCAACTTAGCGGAGAACGGTGGAGGCCGAGAAGTAAAGAATGAACCAGAGCTGGGGCACTGCACGAAGGATGGCCGTCGACTGAGCAAAGTGGAAGCAGTTTGTTGCTACCCTACAAGACGCCACTAGGCGTGATAGCCACAGACTGCTTCGACAGTCGGCGGCTAATGATCAAAGAAGAAGAAGAAGAAATGATAAAACAACAGACAGGATAAAAAATATTTTCATGTTATTGCATAGCATTAAAGTGGATGGCAGGTTGTTCTAATCAGTACTTCGCCCTATCGTTCACACATTATTGTTTTGTCGTGAAAGATAAGACAACTAGCCATTCACTTTTATTATATGCAGTCGAATGACTGGACCATGTATATTCATATTTTTAGTGCATTTTAGTAGCAGTAATAAAAGTGCACACATAAAACATGTTTATTTTATTTGACTTGTTTTATCATTTTAAGTCATAAAGGAAAAGTCGATGGAAAGCTTGTCCTGTAAAATTCATCATTGAATAAAATATACTTTGATAAAGTTTAAGCATCTAATGTAAATCTCACAAAAAGGTTGGTCATTGCAAGAGCTGTGTTTAAAACACAAGACTTGCTGATTAGTTGCTTGAAGACACTTGTATATAATCAGAGCATGACTATTCACCATCCGATAACCGTCTCTTCTAATACGAAACACAATTTATATTCGCAGAACATTATTTCCTTACTTGAAAACCCTTACTTAACTGCAGCTATTTCTACCTAATTTTACACTGTTTTGTTATAATATAAAACCGTCAATGACGGACAAAACTTGTGAGATTACAATGTACCAAGAAAGTACATCCAACGTTCTTAAAGACTCGAACAAGGCCTTTACGGACGCTCAGTATCTGAATTCATGGCTTCGTTATTAAGGGCAATAAATATGAGCTTTTATTGGACTTTTCAAGAATAATCATTTTTCCCATCTCCTCTGGCTCTCCTAAGAAGCAAACCCATCACACCTGCGGCTGACCCAGTTACAGGTAGTATATCCCAAAAGAATTTCAAGTTTTTCTTGCAATGGTGGTTTCCGAAGTAATTTCTTTACATGATAAGGTTGACAATCTCACTTACAACCGCACATTGGTAGGCTGTTATGATATACCCGAAGAAGCAATAGTTATATTATTTCTTCGCCTTCTCAGAAAACTCCCAACGATGCACGGAGTACATTTCAAGAATGAGAGAAGGTTATTGTTTATTAACCACTTTAATTTATGATCAAAATCGTATTCTAAATTTGTCGCGTTTCAAATTTTGGACGTTCAAAATTTCTATGTTCCACTAATTGTAGAGAGAGGAAACTTTGCATACCTATGACAGAGGCACACTATAAAAAGTATATCTTCTTCTTCCTCTTCCTCGTTCGTCCTGAAAAGGACGTTGGTTGCGTTGTGTCGCCGTTTACAGCGAAGCTGCGATATTTGCGCCTTTCGGCCCGACACATCCGACTGCCGCACGGCATTTTTTGGGACCGGGTTTGCCTTCCCTCTTCGATCCCTAATCTCTCGGCCAGACTGCAGTGATGCAGCCTGTATTCAGGACCACCAGTTGGACGTGGAGTAGGGTCTTGGTCAGCTCTGGTTCGCTGACCCTGACGCAAACAGTCAAGCTATGAGTCGCTGACTGCATTCATCTCTTTTGCTGCGTCTTCGGTCCCCAAAAGTATATAAAAGCATAGTTTATACATTTTAAATCAGTTATGAGCTATTTTTTTAATTAGATCCTATCTTCTTCTTCTTTGATCCTTAGCAACAGACTGTCAAAGCAGTCAGTGGCCATCACGTCAAGTGGCGTCTTGTAGGGCAGCAACAAATTGCTTCCACCCTGTTCGGTCGGCGGCCATCCTTTGTACAGTGCCCCAACTCTGGTTCATTCTTTGCATCTCAGGATCCACATTTTTCCGACAAGTTGTTTTTGTTAGGCCTATATATTAGATCCTATAGCTGACTGAAAATGGCAGCAGTAAATGAAAAGGTTAACTGTGATGTTTGAAAACCGGACTGAATGATATGTCATGAAAGACAGCAGTTAGGTTGAAGCCTAAAAATGTCAACTGTATTATGTTAAAACTTGATAAATTTTGGTTTTCAAATGCCGTTTACATTGTGCTGTTATAGTGGGTACATCTAAAGTTATTCGGGACTTTAGAGACACCCTGTAATTCCCTTTTAGTATAACTGACATATAACATTTATTGTGTTAAGCTTTATAATACAAAAATAAAGCTGTAAGTTTCATACGGGACTTGATAGAATTGGTGTTTAGAGCGAATCGCCTGCTCGATCTGCCATTTTATTTCTTGAAATGATTACCAGCATTTATTATTACGTGTTGTTGCCAGTTAAATACTGTACTTTTAGCCAACAATAAAAGACAGAAACATGTATATTCAATTACCGTGGCGACCGCAACTTTGTTGTCATGAAAACCTCATTTTCCCACAGTCCATAGGGCGGCAGGAGGAATACACAAGTCATTTGTTCACGACAGTGTTTTATAGAGCATTCAACGCATTGATCTGATTGGTAAGTTAGCGCTGTGTCGCGTGCACTTCTAGTGGCCGAAAGGTCGTCAAAACCTGCTCATTACTATGTTCCCGCGTATTTGTGAGCAGGGGGCGAGGTGTAACACAATGAAATCAAGCGATGAAACACCAGGTAAAATCAGGCTTTAAAAAATAAAATAAAAAACAACCCACAACCAGCGCAGTGGCCACATTCCTAAATGTATTAAAAGCACGTGATGAATGTTCGGGGAGAAGGTGATATGTAAAAAAAAAAATTGTTGTTTTTCTTAAAAAGTTAGAAATGTCAGGGAAAGGATATTATTATTTTTGCTCCGCGTAGTTCCAGGTGGGTCTTTTATCAGGCAAAGAAAGAATAGGTAGAAGCGTGTGGTAGAAGGTGATCAATAAGTTATGGACATTATCAAACACAATGTGCATGTTATGATTTCTGATTCACTCTCCCTCTGCTCAAAACTGTAGATTAATTCATTTATTACCCTACAGCTCCCCATTGAGATTATGTATTTAACTAATGCATACTCCTGTCTTGCGTCACCCGTCCACGGTCTTTTCATGTCTTTTGTATCCCTTTCAGCAGACGCAGCAGGCAGCAAGCGCATAACTTACCCACTCTCAGCACGGGTAGGTAGTGACGAAAAATAACAATACGGGACTATTTCGACACACCGTAATTGGAATGAGTACACTTTAATCCTTTAACGAGGATCTATTGTAGGGCACGTCTGGGGACAGCAGACGATGTAATTCCAGCCCCAAGAGCGTATATTAAAGTTGGTGCAGAAGAACTACAGTGCTGGCTCCATGCTACGATAGGAGCGACAATAAGAAAGAAGAATTAGAAGAATAGCGTATATTAAAGTTGTTGCGGATGTTGTTGAAGTGCTTTTGATCTCCTATAGAGTATAGAGTTGCCTCCTGATGGTAATTGATGCTACGTTTATTATGCTCATCTTCAACAGATTTAATGTTTTGACAGGGCTGGCAACTTGTAAAACGGACGCCACAGAAGCCACCGCTGTAGTGGCATGCATATGTTTGGTGAAGGCTTCCTGGAGATAATGCTATAATACTGACTCCATGCTTCGTAAGGAGCGCATGAGTTAGTGCTGGCTCTCTAAGAACAACTACAGTGCTGACCCCATGCTTCTTTAGATCTACAAGGAGGAAGAAAAAGATGCAGTAGATACTATACAACAATTCTTCTAACAGCGATGCTAAGTCAACACATGGAGTTTCTTGAACACTTAAGTCGACAAGTCTGATCTATTCATCGCTGGCTTTCGTTCGACGTGGAGCATACGTCTGCAACTGTTGTTCCCAGCG
Organism: Oreohelix idahoensis; assembly: GCA_024509875.1. Taxonomy (NCBI): domain Eukaryota; kingdom Metazoa; phylum Mollusca; class Gastropoda; order Stylommatophora; family Oreohelicidae; genus Oreohelix; species Oreohelix idahoensis. Next base: position 26,120 of record JAMPIV010007790.1, on the reverse strand, counting down.
GATCTCTATTCTGGCCTATTACTTGAGCTCAGTCTATACGATCCTGGTGACCGTGACTTACTCGCCCACCGTTCTTAAAAAAATGACAAATAAGTTTCAAGGCCACCTTGCTTTAAATGCAAAAACTAAGTAAAATCGCTCAGAGACCAGAGATGTTAACAATGAACATGCATTTACAATCTTAGAAGAAAATGACATTTAAAAAAAACGACAACACTTTTCTACTGTGAACATGACAAGAAATTCTAATCTGCAAGACAAAGATCAGGGATAAAGAAGACATTGAAAGAATGGTACGGATGACGCCAGGACATGAAGGCATGGCATTAATGTATTGAAAGCCTGTGTTCCTCGGGGAACAGAAGGATAATGATTGAAGATCAAGATCGTTTGTGGCAGACATTTGTACTATTTTTGACTCGGACATTGTCCTATGGGTGTACATGGCATTTGCACACAGTTGTCGTATATATGGTATACTGGGCGGGGCACCAATGGTCGCCTCGCTACAGTATGATGGGAATAATAATAATAATAAATTCTTTAAGCGCCAAACACGGCGCATAAGGCAGAAACCAGTGCTCTCCAGGTTGTTCGTTGTGACGCCACTCCTCTTAGCTCTTGCACATTATTTAGGCCCAACATTCTTCCTTCTCTTATTATTGTTCTTCTGAGTGTTTCTTTTGGTCTTCCTTTTTTCCGCTTACCCTCAGGAACCCAAGTGAGCGCCTGTAGTGGTATTCTGTTGTTTTGCATTCGTAGGACATGACCGATATATGAAGACCATCCTTTTCCTTACGGAGACATTTTCTGCCTAGAGTCTTCTCTTATTTGTCGATTAGTCTTGAATTCTTTCCAACTGATGTTCATGAGTTTTCTAAGACATTTGTTCTCGAATGTATTCAGCTTGTTCTCCAATGATTTTGTTATTTTCCAACTCTCACAGCCGTATGTTAACACTGAGATAACATTTGAATTAAACAGACGAAGCTTGGTATGTATATTCAATGATCGTAATTTNCAAATGTTAGATAATCTATTGAAGGCGCTAGCTGCCAAAGCAATTCTAGTATGGATTTCTCTTGTTGTGTCACCATCCTGAGTCATTTTACTGCCTAAATAATTGAAACTTTCAACTTTCTGTAGTTTTTCCCCGTTCAAGATGATATCAAAGGTCTCGTTAGAAAAGTTCATAGCTTTAGTTTTAGAGGCATTTATTTGGAGACCAATTTTAACCGAGAGATGACACAAATTATTTATTGCTTCTTGGGATTGTCTTGGTGTTGAACTTAAGAATGCTACATCATCTGCGAAATCCAGGTCCCCCAGGAATTTTCCATTTGTCCATTTTATACCCAATTGTTCATTGTGGGTATAGTTTCTCATAACCCAATCAATAGCTATTCCAAAAAGTAGTGGTGACATAATACAGCTTTGTTTCACCCCTGTTTCTACTGTAAACCATTCTGTATTCCCTTTATTTGTTCTAACACAACATCTTGCATTGTCATATAGCGCTTTGATTATATTCACATATTTTGTTGGAAAACCATAGATTGTAAGTATCTTCCACAATGATGGGCGGTGTAGACTATCAAAGGCTTTTTGAAAATCGACGAAGGTGATAATAAGTGGCGATTGCCTTTCCACTGATTCTTCTATAATTGTTCTTAGTGTGAATATTTGATCAATACATGATCGTTTCGGCCTGAAACCCGCTTGTTCTTCTCTGATCTTTTCGTCAGCATGCAATTTAAGTCTTTCTAACATCATGCAACATAATAATTTTCCAGGTACTGATAATAGAGATATACCACGCCAGTTATTACAGTCTGATAGATCACCTTTCTTCGGTAACTTTACAATAATACTGTCTTTCCATTGTTGTGGTGGTTGTTCTTCTCTCCATACTTCATTTATAATATCTAAAATCCTCAAGAGGTTGTTGTCATTAACTGCTTTAATCATTTCCCCTGAAATTTCGTCAACTCCAGCAGCTTTAAAATTTTTTAATCTTTTAACGGCTTGTTTGATCTCGTCCAGCGTGAATTCATCGCAAGTTATTGGCAAGGTGGTTGTGGATGTTTCATTATTAAAATCAGGTGTTACTGTTGGTGGTGGTCTGTTTAGCACCTCCATGAAGTGCTCAGCCCATCTCTTCATTTGTTCTTTTTCTGTTGGTATTGAATTCCCTAATTTACCTTTAACAGATGTTTCCATAGCAGTAGGCTGGTGACATAGTTGTTTTGTAATTTGATAAAGGCACCTACTATTACCAGTTCTTGCAGCATTTTCAGCTTCTACGGCCAGTTCATTGATGAAATGTCTTTTATCTCTTCGAGTTTTTGTCTTCACTTCTTTATTTAACAAGTTATAAGTTAGTTTGCAAGATTCAACTGCATTATGTGTACTTGCCGCTAGTAGTTTAAGTTTTGCTGTTTTCCTTTCTTGTATTTTATCCCAAGTATCTTCTCTCATCCATTTTTTCTTTTTATGTACTAGGTATCCGGTGGTCGCTACAGCTGCTTCTGTCATTGCTGTTCTCAGTTGTTCCCATTTAGTATCGATTGTCTTGGTGGTGATATCGTTGTCAATTTTGCCTAAAGCATCGAAATAGTTGTTCATTTTGACATTATATTCCTTCTTTATATCATTTGATTGCAGTCTGTGTACATCTATTCTTCTATTTTTATTCGGTTGGTATAACTTCTTCAGTTTAATTCTCATTTTAGCTATGCAGAGGTTATGATCGCTTCCGATCTCTGCACCTCTGTATGCTCTTACGTCTTGAACTGATGAGCGAAATTTAGCGCTTATGCAGAAGTGATCTATCTGGTTCTTAGTTCTGCCATCAGGTGAATTCCATGTTATCTTGTGGATATTCTTATGTGGAAAGATGGTGTCTGCCACAACGAGGTTTGATATTTCACAAAGTTCTAGAAGTCTTTCGCCATTTTGATTCATACAGCCTATGCCATGAGTACCGAGATATCTTTGTACTCCATCGTTGTTGTCACCTACTTTGGCGTTAAAATCACCCATGACTGCTATTATGTCATGCTTGGGTATTGTGTTGATGGTACTTAGAAGTGCTTCATAGAAGTCATCTTTTGTGGTATCAAGAGCGTCGTTAGTTGGTGCATAACATTGTACAATTGAGAGCTTGAAAAAATCGTGTCTGAAATCTAGCTAATATTAGCCTCTCATTGATAGGTACCCAGCTGATAAGCGATGCTGCTGCTTTCTGTGTCATTAGGATGGCTACTCCCTCTGTGTGACGATTATCATTACTACCAGAGTATATAATTTGCTTTTTTTCTTCTGAAATATATTTTATGCCCTTCCCCGTCCATCTACACTCGCTGACACCCAATAAGTCCAACTTATAATTATCCATTTCTTTAATTACTTCTTCCAATTTTCCGTCTTGATACATAGTTCTTACATTCCAGTATCCAATTTTAGAAATCTCCTTAGCCCCCAAGATATTAGAGTGAGTCATGTTTACTGTCGAGCCTGGTTCTGTTTCGGTAACAATAGCTTGTTTTACGATAGTGAATTGTTAACTCACTGATCAACCCTCCGATCCAACCGACCGATTCGAGGGTTTCGAGGTCAGTTATAGGAAAATATCTACACCACTAGATACTCTGGTGTATCTTTTATTCTATAATTTAACATAACATGGTGATATCCATCGAAATATACACATTCCTGATGTTTTTCTTTCGGCGTCTAAGGTGAAAAACGAATTTCACCTCCATCTTGGAGTTTATCAGCGTCTTAATCGCGAACATATGGGTCGTCCACATACGAAGTCATACAATTTTGGCCATTTTAACACCCCTCCCTTTCTCCAAGTCACATTTCGTCACAAGAACCCATACACATTTCAATGTGACGTCACAAATTTCCCGTTCCCTCCCCTCCACCATTGGCTCATTTAGAAAGAAAGAGACCTATTCGAGATAAGGACCAGGAGATGAGAAGAGTATTCACTCCATTTGATAGTGTTTTCTAATAAATTTTGGAGTTTCCTGTTTCCGTAGGACATTAACTTCTGTCCTCAGGTCTCGTTAAAGAAATAGCCTCTCCTCCTAAATGAAGGATTTTACCAATATGTAAATACTTAACACAGACGGCACGAGTGATACATTAACGAACTAGATCATGATCAACGCGGCTATACAGTTTATTAATCAAATATACACATATAGGGTTAGTCGAAAGTAGAAAGGAATGATGGTGAATGACAATTCACACACACACACACACACACACACACACACACACGCACGCACGCACGCACGCACGCACGCACGCACACACACACACACACAATGTAGGTGTGTGACGTGGAAATGTAAATAGATCCTCAGGAATCCGGCTACTTTGTTTCCTCATTAGTATTTATGTTTTGCAACGCATAATTTGAAGCCACGCCTATTTTTTCCTGTTTACATGCGCTGACAAGTTGTTTACCTACGTTCGTATAGGCTAGATAACAGTCAGCGAGAGCATGATTAGTTTATCTGAATTATCACGCGAGCGATTTGCCAATCATTATTTTGACAGACAGAAGCGCGCGCATATATAATCAGGTCCTTTGAAGAGAGGCGGCGAGCAGAAAATTTGCGCGTAACTGTTTGATGTCCAAGTTTCAGGGGGACTTAATTAAGTATTTGATCTACGGCAGGCGGAGATAATCTAAGAAAACCCGTTCGCAAGGGATGTCTTTGATGCCGTTCGGCATAGCGAGTGAGCGAACAGTAGAATCATTTATCTTAGAAGTTTAGCTCGATGATTCCCCTGATACGGCCGCAGGTGTGAATTTTCACATCTGTTAGCGATATTGCACTAAATCAGTATATATATATATATATATATATATATATATATATATATATATATATATATATATATATATATATATATATATATATATATATATATATATATATATATATATATATATATATATATATATATATATATATATATATATATACATACATACATACATACATATATATATATATATATATATATATATATATATATATATATATATATATATATATATATACATATATATATATATATATATATATATATATATATATATATATATATATATATATATATATATATATATATATATATATATATATATATATATATATATATATATATATATATATATTGCCTTCTCTCCTAGTCAGTTATCAGTCTATCAGAAATTTTGGATCAATCTAAGCACGCCCGACTAGGACCATTTTATTCTCTAAATGTGTTAAATTGTCCCGTGGCGATTTAAATTTCTGATTGTGGTAATAATTTAAGTTGTGCTTAAGTATTAAATGTGTTAAGAGTTTTACCATTTTATTCACTGCTATTCCCTAGCGTTAAGACTATCAAAATAGAAAAACGCGTAGACATTTTCTTACCAGTGGTTCAGTAATGTAAAATCCATCAACCATTTTTTTCTGACTTAAGTATAATGTTAAGAGTGACGGATAAAGTGACATGAGTAGTATGCGCATTTTATTTCTTTGTGTGTAATATTTTATTTAATGACTAGCGTTTATATCATGTGTTAAAAACGATAGACGTCAACAATCAACTAACTAATAATGACAGGCGATATTTGTGAAGGGCATAGTCATAATGCAATTAAAACTGACATCGTGCGCTGAGTGTTTTACCGAGTCGGAAGGGGGGGGGGGGGGGCGGCTGCATGCCTAAAACCCAAATCAGTACTTGCAAAGCGAAGCGCGATAGTATAAGCTTCAAATACCGTGTGCCTTTTAATTTAATTAGGAGACGGATAGGATAAGAGATCACACTTTACGCGTGATAGCATAGGATTTTCAATTTGGTTAAATGTTTGTTCTCTTCCAATATAGGCTTGGTCAAAACCAGCGGATAGTGGTTTTTTCTCTATTGTGGTCTTTGACTCAATTACTGAAGGAATAATAGTTGTCTTTTTCCTTGGCGTTCGTCCCCGTACCGGTGTGAACAGGAATTGCCAGGGCGAGACACTAACATTTTTTAACTGTAAATTTGAGTAAAGGGACATACCAATATACCCAGATTTTTCCATTCAGTTTTATCAGCCATCTGTGGCAATATATATAACATTTTTTCCCGACTATTGACAGTTGTTTACCCAAGTGATTTTTAATGCAGGAGTATACACCGTTTCATAATCGGTACTCATCTCAAAGAGTCAGCAGACAGGATTTACCAGCATCATCATCAGTGTTACCTATGATAACATTTAGCTTCGCAACCAGATGCTTAGCACTACGGGAATTAATTTATCCTCTTTTCCAACTGTGAACGTCCAGAGCACGTCTTGCTCAGTAACTATTTGTGGTGACATCGATTTCATCCAGGGAACATTAAGACACCAAAGTTGGCGTCCATCTTGTAATTATTACTCGATATTAGGTGGACTGGGGCTATTTTTGGCAACCCCACCTGACAGTAAATGCTCAGGGATTATTATTATATGTTTTCAATGGATACAAACATCACTAGTAGGTAAGCGAGATTGTATGTGGCCACAGATTGACAGAGTGAGAGGAAGAGGAGTGAATATTTCCTTTTGTTATAATCATTGTACCCACTTTTTTGTTGTTCGCTAACCTGATTTATTTTATTGGATAGCTTAAGTAGAAACTTTGTTCTTACTATACTGTCTATTCTATACCCTAGTGTTAATCTTTGACGTTTTGGGTTATTTACTTCTTGCGGGATCTTTTCTCAACAGAGGGGAGGGCACTTATGGGGTCATTTTCATAATTCTGTAAACTTGATTTTTATTAATTTCTATATGTTTGATGTTGTGAGAAGTTTTAAGTGATAATAAACTAAACAAAACTTAATTTTATCTTGTCGGTCAGACCCATACCCAATTATCCAGAGTTTTTCACGTTTGTGTGTCCTGTTGTCACATAACTCTCTGTGTGTGTGTGTGTGTGTGTGTGTGTGTGTGTGTGTGTGTGTGTGTGTGTGTGTGTGTGTGTGTGTGTGTGTAGACACCTTATAATTAACATTATAGGGAAGTGTGATAGATCGTCTTCTTCTAAAGATAGTCGTATAGATATGATGGTCTAGAGAAACCACTCATTCCAGAGACATATCTTCACCTTAATCTATTTCACTCGTGGAATCTATTCTAACACCTTTCTTGTTCATCTACCCCACCATTCTGCTCTACTCAGACGGGACCAAATAAATCCCTATACCTATCTTGTAAAATTTACGACAAGGTGTATGCCGTGTGGATTATCTCCAAGACGAGAACTTATTGATGAAAACCTCTGCACGTCTAGTAATGAGAACTTCGAAGATATACTGTCCTTCAACGCTTGGAAAACTTTCTAGCATCGATAGACCGTTGACCTTTGTCTCAAGAAAATGTCTGCTTTATAATCTTGAAAAGGCGCTTACTAGACTGGAGCTCTTTATCAAATTATATGATTTTAACAAGTGTGTTTCGTGCAATGAAACTTGCTTTAATGAATGTACTAGTGCAATCCGCGATTAGAGTAGAAGAAGTCACTTCATGCACTGACTCAGTGAGCTACTGAACTTGGTTCAGGCTATCAGCTTTCGAATTATTCGAACTGGACACACACACACACACACACACACACACACACACACACACACACACACACACACACGCACGCACGCACGCACGCACGCACGCACGCACGCACGCACGCACGCACGCACGCACGCACGCACGCACGCACGCACGCACGCACGCACGCACGCACGCACGCACGCACGCACGCACGCACACACATGCGAGTTAACTGGTGAGTACTTGTTCTTGATATCTTGGCAAATCAGCATGTGAATATGTGATCTTGATATATAGACTCTTCAACTTGCGAGTATGTATTCTTGATTCAGGAAATACACTTTTGAGTGAGTTTACCTTGATAGCTTGTGACAACTTGCCCAATCTTCTCTTCATTTTTATTATTATTTACGTGACATCGGTTTTTCTCATCCTCAATGCATGATCGCAAAGTCCCGGGAATTGTCACTTGCGGAAATTCTCCTAGCGTTCGGTATTTTCTCCTCGCTATTTTTAGATACGACGTCATTGTTGACCAATGACCTCGGTAGCGAGAAATCCGTTTTAATTTAGAACTGCTTGAACTTGGGAGAACCAGTTTAGGCCACTTAGGAAAACATCACGTGACTTTTAACATTATTGATTGGAGCGTCTAAAACGAGGCTAAGGTCACATGATGCACGCTACGGATCACGTGTCCAAGCGGAAATGACCCGCTAAAAGGCGGCAAAGCCAGCATTCTTCACTTGCCCAGGAAATCTCAAGAAAGCTAGGTCTAACCCAGATATCGGCGAATTCTCGCATTAAAAGCACTGAAGCCACGTGTCTAAATTGCGGGTTAGCGTCCATCTTTGAGTAGGTAAGTGAAATCTCGCTAGAATATAATGTGATGAAATGTGTAGTACCTTGCAAAATCGACGCAAGATTGGTATGTTTACTTTATTCATATTTTTGTTTTACGATCACATCCAGCCACATGTGATCGGGTATATTTTATGATCCCACGGGATATGTACATGTTCATAATAATGTATAACGGGAATATATATATATATATATATAGCTATTAATTTCCATATTATTTGATTAATTTCGACCCGACGTTTAGACTAACGGAAATTAATATTAACGATAATGTTGACAGACCGTGACATATATTCATTATAAATTATATGACGATGCGACCAGACATGAAGTGTGTGATAATGTTGTCAGACAATTCTAAAACACGGATGTCCAATTAATTGTTAAATTCCTCATAATGACATGACGATTAGGCTAGAGGCACAGAACTAGAATACTGTTGCCGACATTTCTATGATAAAAGTTGGTGGGTTTAACTGACATTTATAATAATTCATCGGGTTAAGCTGACGATAAATCAGTCTAAAGAATTATAATACTGCCACTGGGGCAGAGTAATATAATAAAGGACAGACAGGAGAAACTTGAATTCAAGATTAGGCTCTAGACATATGATGTTAGAGACTAAAATCTGAGATGACTGGCAGAGGGACGGCTTAGGGAAAGACTGCTTTCTAAAGCTAGAAAATTAATGAAGCCGTCGTATTTGTCTTCAGTCTATGGTGGAGCCTTGCACGACAGTCCAATCCCAGCGCAGAATACGGAGTCGAGCACAGAGAAGGCAAATCCGAACCATTCAAGACCTACCGGGGCAACGTCAGGAGACCGGAGAACTAACCTCACTTCACTATCAGCCAGGGGCTGAAAAGCTAAGTCCACGAAAAAGGAAACTCACCTAATCAATGCCACATAGTTTAGTCATCCATGATGAAAAACACTTGAATTGTGAGACACATAATACATACAGCAGACACTAATTCCATCGACAATACTATCATTCACCATCTATTCATTTTATTGCAATAAACCAATTGGGTGTATATACTGTACCCCACGCTTTGTTCCTTCCATTAGATGTTGAATATTGTCTATGTTTATCTTCCTTTATAAGGGAGGGGGGGGGGCTCGTAAAATATAAGATAAATTAAAGAATAATAATAATAGATAACTGAGAAGGGGACGACGGTAGCGAGAGACCAAATATCTCCTTACAATCTTTTCCAGACCTGTCGAGTTAGGAGAATTTACCCTCTTCGTCACCCTTCGGAAGTGGGAAAACCCAGCAGGGATTCCTTGAGCCAAATCTTCCACATCAGATCTATTATTTCCTCTAAATAATTCTCTTATCCTTTAAACGCTACGTGACATAGCTAGAAGAATCAACTTGTGCGTATTCTAACTTGACTCAGGCGATAAGCTTTTGAGTGAGCTGTACTTGATATATGCATATGCGAATCAACTTGTGAATATGTGATCTTGATATGTTGTTCTATCTTGTGTATTCTGCTATCCGGATGTACGCTTTGCTAGCTAATTTCCGATTGGACGCCAAACACGTAATGTGTAGACTCAGACTTCTGCAGAACTGAAGAAACAAAAGTAGCCCTTTAAAAAAGTCATTCCCACATGCAGCTAAGTGCAAAAGGCAATTACTAATAATGAAAAAGAAAAAAAAAATTAAAATTTTCTATTATTTACTAACCTCCTTTTCCCTTCGCAAATTCCATAAGAACATGGAATTTCCATAAAATTAATTTCCACAGGTATGAATTATAGATCTACTCAGAAAAGAAACTATGCAACAGGTTATGTTCTGGGAACTCTATGGTCCGTGTACGTTGTTAAAACTGTACTGACTTCTGGCGAACGTGTAGTTATATTTCGGGTTTCCAACATGTGATAATTCTGGGACTGTGTCCTATGGCCCCGCCTCTTCCTTCCCTCATTCGCCGTCCATCTTGTCATCCAGCTTCAGCGTACTCGCGTGCGATTTCAGTGCACATCAATCGCTAAAAGTGGGTGAGCTCTCGTAACCAACTCTTCAACTCTCGGTATTCGAGTGGTTTTGGATTGGCTGCTCGCTACAGAAAATGCCCGCCTTTTGTCACAGTCTTCTGTTACGGCATATGGTCGCCGTCTTGTGTTTCCTTGGCGCATGGCCCGCGAGTGGTTTTCCTTTAATGTATCCATTCATTATCTCGCCATGTACACGACATTTCAGTCGCTACCGTCATCAACAGGGTATATAATCTGTTAACAAAGACTCCTGTGCGTCTCGCAAGTTCTTTGTTTTAGACTGTCAGCGGCTGGCCCTGTTGTATCTGAAAGGCGTGACATCCGCTAGTTTAAACGGGATTACGCCTCAAACGAATTCTTAGTATTATCAAGCAGGCCGTCTTCCGCGCCAAAAAATAACTTGCCTACCGAGACAGGTGTGTTCCAAACGATAGTAGGAAAGACGACTTTAAAAAATGATGAAAGAGCAAAAACGGGAGAGAAATAAAATGAAACGATTATGAAAAAAGGTACATGGTGATTGTGGTGGGTTTGATGTTAAAAGGTTAAGTATTAATTGTCTACAGATGTGAGGTCAGCTATGCAAGTCCCTGAGTCTAATTGTTGATGAAGTTGTTCTCAGGGTACCTGTCTGCTACCACCCTACGACCTCAATCTGCTATATATTTTGAACCTAATTAGATGTTATGGTGTCTGGATGTTATCTGGCTAAGTGTCTAGGGTAAAATGCAATGTAATGTTAATAAAAATGACAACAACCACACCTATAACTTAATGAACAAGTAATTAAACAAGTCGCTGAGTAAATTTTAAATGAAAATCTTTTTTACAATTTATTTTGCCTGTATCTCAATGGCTGGGATACAGGACTGTTTAAAACTCAAAAGATAATGCAATTTATTTACAGCAAAGTAAATTAAACAACCACTGTGTCTGTTATTATTAATATAAATTGTTCCTGACTGGAAGTGTTCTGATGAAGCAATAACTCCTCTGAATGGACACGCTTCGGAGGAAGGAATTGTATCATCATGTCAAGAAAACTGATTGATATATTAATGATGGAGAGTATGGTTAAATGAACTAACACACGCCCGTGGACAATTGGGCTTAACTTTGTGTCGTAGAACATGTGATGTCCTTCTCACAACCACCTTCTTCCCGACTGCAACGTCTGAATACTGCTTCCGACTCTTTAGAATAAAGGCAAAAAGGTAGTTTTTGCCTCGAGCTTGCAGCTTCATGAGTACGTATATTTTGGTATGTTGCACACTGATTGTCTCAAGATAGAACCCTGAAATCAGAGGATTAAGGCTTCCTCAATACATCATACACCTATCTCCATCTCTAAACAATTAAACATTATCAACATTTTCAAGATCAGTGAAGTTGCTAAATAGCTATCGTTCCTATCTGATTTAGTGCCCTATTCATCATCAGGTAATCTTCAAACATTCGTTTGATACATTCCTTGTCATAGAAGAAATGATAGTTAATTATATAAAGTCATGTGCAAACACTGTGACTTGCTGAAGACGGCCAGTGGTTTGCTGGACTTAAGTCATAATAATGTCATATTTTATTTTCAACTACGTCTTTTCCTTCACTCCCACAGTTTAAGTAAGCCAGTCTGGCTTTAATACAAGGTGATAATCTTTCCTAATAACATTTGTGGCATGACACAAAGGTTTAGTTTGGCGCCTTTCTGGTGGTACCTCTACGCATCAATAAGGCATACACATGCAATAATACAGATACATATCAATAACAAGATTTATATAAATGTTTATCTTACCGCATCAATAAAATAATACACAATTTGTAGGTTAACCGGCGATCAATGGGCACATTCAGAACGCCACTGATACAGAACAGCGAAGGCACTGGTCATGTATTCCTTGCGTCTGAAGCTAACACTACTTGTGAGATTTTAATTTTCGAATGGCAACTAATGCTGGTTTCAAATCGTTTTTATCACTCCTCTTAGTCTATTTTACCACAGCCAATCGAATTATGTTATGCCCACTAGCCTCTTTTTTTCAAAAATAAATTTCACTTTCAAAAATGTACCGTTCCCTCCCCCCTTTTCCCCCTACGGGCAAAGTTGAGTGAGGACTACAATGCGTATGTCTCTGTGTCTTCTCTTTACCATATTCTGTTATTATCTAAGCGTTTTTACTGTAAAATATTATAACATTATGGGTAGTATTATCTTCTAATAAACAAATATTAGCATTTTATTTGTCAACTGTCCGTGCTTTTATTTTATTATTCAGCTAGGTTTCATTGGGCCACCCTTTCTCTCCCCTTTTAGTATCACACTGCATAAGCTATCTTTTCAATTATGCCTCCATGCAAATCCCCCACTTACATTTTTCTCTCTCTTGCTCGTTCGTTTTTCAAAACGACCCAAACGCGTTAGGATTTCATCAGAAAATACTATCACGGTATACAGGAAATGCGAGCCTGTCTGTGTGTTTATACTAATCGTCTCCCTATCTAAGTGGTTATACATTCAAACTGCACTACTAATGAACGGGGTAGGGCAAGCGGTGGCGTTTCCTCTCATTCAATAGCAGACACTACTGCTTTATTTAACTTTAACTTTTTGGGGAAAAAATATGCCTTAGCAACCGGTTTCCATGGCCTAGTAGTATTTTTTCAAACTTTCAACCATTCATTCACGTTTAGTGTTAGACTAAGCAAGTCTGTGACGTCAGCTGTCGCCTGTCGTCCTAGTTTGAAATTCAAAAAACCAACGCTTGTCAAGGTTGCATTTTTCCTTCTCTCATTTCATTCCTCCGTTTCTTTTATTCTATCACTCCGTTTGAAACTACTATGCATGTCGGTCTGTCAAAAACCGTTTATTTTAGAGGAAATGGGTATTGCGGAGAGGGGGGGGGGAAGCTAACAGTTTTTGTGTATCGTTTACTATGGCGTACTGCTTGTTAGAACCAACATGACGGCGGGCTATGGTGACGATGTTGAACACTACTCCCTATTTTATCTCTATAGTTTTTGAATTTATAAGCAGTAATATTTTATATATACTGCTCAAAAGAAGTTAAAGGCCACTTTCAATTTTTAGGTCATTTCAACTAAGCTGTTTTTTTTTAAACCTGAACACTCAGTCAAAATAGTTTTGCTACATTTTGTTGCATGCTTAAACAATGTTTGTTAATCTGACAATAAATCAAATCTGTGTTACGTGTGTGTACCTCCAAGGTCAATCAAATGCACGTGGTGGAAAGGGAAATAATGCATGTTTGAAAATGCTTCCTATGGCAAAGCCTGTTGATAACATTGCTGAAATTTGCTTTTCACGTGCATGTCGTGACTATAGTGAACACATTTCACCCATTTTTCGGAAGGAACGGGCAATGGGTATGTTTGTAAAATTTACCATTTTAGCCATGGGTCAGCGTGTCTTGCCGTCTTGTGGTAGACCTTGGACGTCCTGACCTGCGTTGTTCTGCGACACTGCCGGTTGCATTATAACGATCAGGCAGAGTTTGTATGACAGAGTGGGCAACTCCTAATCTCCTAGCAACTTCTCGCAGCCCTACATCATCCTGCAGCCATGCCATCGCTCTCCATCTGTCAACATTGGTCAAGCGTCTTAGCTGAGCCATGGCTAAAATGGTAAATGTTACAAACATACCCATTGCCCGTTCCTTCCGAAAAGTGGGTGAAATGTGTTCACTATAGTCACGACTTGCACGTGAAAAGCAAATTTTAGCAATGTTATCAACAGGCTTTGCCATAGGAAGCATTTTCAAACATGCATTATTTCCCTTTCCACCACGTATATTTAATTGACCTTGGAGGTACACACACGTAACACAGATTTGATTTATTGTCAGATTAACAAACATTGTTTAAGCATGCAACAAAATGCAGCAAATCTTTTTTGACTGGGTGTTCAGGTTTTAAAAAAAACAGCATAGTTGAAATGACCTAAAAATTGAAAGTGGCCTTTAACTTTTTTTGAGCAGTATATTTGATCGGGGTATCAGGGATCTTACTACAGCGATAAAGCCTAGGAACACATTCTCACAACACTGCATATATTTATCTCCTGTCAAAGCAAGAAATACAATCTTAAGTTTTAGTTGCTGTCGAGCTTTTTGGAATTCTAAATAGCAGCAGTTTCAATCAGTCGTTTCCATGGTATATGTCACAATTTTCATGTACTCGCACGCGATTGAGTGCCAAGCAAAAATCTGTTCTTTTCTTATCACCTTGATAATAAAATACAACAGGCAACTGAATCGTGTGATAAGATAAGCACAAATGACTAATAAATGGGCGTAATGTAAAATAAATATTGACGTGACATTAACTTTTTATATTACTGTGTAAGCTTCAAGCAACAGCGTCTAGTTAGCAATTTTTCCCGGCGTGCAAACAGCATCCGTCTTAACCAAACAGTACGTAGTGTTTCCTAAAAGTGCTGCTAAATATTCACACTTTTTTTTAAAGCACGCAGCATGTTCGTGCTAATGGAAGATTTCAAGTGCTGTTTAAATGTTAATTTTACACGTGTTAACGAATATAACACACGACCAGACGTGAGGAGAGGAATATTGTTAATGAGGGCAGCAGTGATGTACATTATGTTGGATGCATCTGATAATGTCTGTCTTAATGTTGTAACACGCTAATTAACATATATCATACAATATACACAGGGATCAATATGTACACTTTTCAATAAATATTTATCATACAATATATGCAGATGTCATAAAACGACACTAACATTTTCCACTAATTTCATTTTAGAGTTTCCGCACTCGAACATCGTATACACTTTTTCACGGGGGTCGTAGTGGCTTAGAGGTATGGCGTTCGCCTCTAATTCTAAAGGAAATCTTTTTCAGAACCAGGGTTTCCTAATGATGTCATACTACCCTCTGATCTCCTGGGTTGTGAGATCGGATGCCTAACCTTCTCGGATAAAGGCGAAAAAATTGGAGGTCCCATGTGCAAGTTGCACATGTTAAAAATCCCTCGGTAGTTGGAAATCATAAAGAGTAGGCTATATGGCCGCTGCACTGTGTGATGACATTTGGTCGCGTCCTTTTACACCTCTTCTTTCTCTCCTATATTATTCATTTATTTCTTAATTTTTTTTTTCGCACATAAAATTGTTCCCCGCCACTCCTTATATTTGGTTACTTTTTTATACAATACGATCGTGTCATTTCACGAAACGTGAAAGTATTTGTTGACTTTCTGCGTAATTCATTTTCGCCAGACAAGAATGCCCATCTGGGTGCGTGTTCATTGCAAACGCGTTCAGACACTTTGGCGGATAATACAAAGAAAGCCAGATTGGTTGTGTCTGCATCAGCGACAAGTTTAAGATAACCCCACCTGTAAACGGGGAAGAGGCGATGAATAATCACTGCCGTCCAGAGAGCTTGTTTGTGATAATAATTACAGATAAACCGATCTGGGGAGACAAATTAGCAAGGACCCTATCGTATAGGGATTAGGCTACAAATCTGATTTGAAAGGTTACCTAAGAGTAACGGAAAGAGCCATGCCATATATGGAGATGAGGTATTGTCTTCAAACTTTAAAATGATATTTTAAAACACGAGGGTGAAGGAAATAACTAACGCCCCGACCCACTTCATTCTTGCACATGGATTGGATCAAATGAGAGGAAGAAAGATACATTCGGTCCGATTGGAAGCTGGTCAGAAAACCAGGTGGACGCGTGGACAGGAAAACTGCGATATAACGTAGCACATTCAAGATATACGACACTGCATTCCAAAACCGTCAGAGTAGACGGCCCAGACATAACCAGGAAAGAATAGAGTAAGGATTCTAAACTTAAAGGACTGGACAAAAGGTATTGGAACATCCTCTGAAACATCAGTAGAAAAACTCAACATTATTAATACGAAAACCAGAATTCTACGCAGAGGGATTATAAATAGAAATATACTACTCGTCAAAAGTCAAGGGCCACCCTATTATTTTCAATACACTTTTATATAAGCGCATAGAATGATTAAATGAAGGAAGTTTTTAGTAAATGTGGGTGCAATATCTTCCTCTGACAGTCCTCTATGCACGTTAAGCATAAAAACAACTCACCAACAACCATGGTGATCACGTGCAATTTGGTTTGCTGACCATAAATTAAACATTTTTAATCTGTTTTTTCAAACTTCCGTGGAACCAAACAGGTGAAGTAATCGTGCTGATTGACATTCCACGTGCAATGGCGATTTTTCGTGAACAGAGTTCACTCTTAATTTGTTTTACAATCAGCAGACTTAGGGTAGTTTCATCACTTGCAAAAACCATGCCACCGAGAAGAAGTCTTGACACCTTACAAAGAATGAGGGCTATAGCGTGGGTTGAAAGTGGTTTATCTGTCCGTGAGGCTGCTAGACGGCTTGCAGTGTCACACTCTACTATCCAAAGAATTTTGGAGAGATTTCAGGCCACAGGAAGTGTGGAGGATCGCCACCGGCCAGGTCGCCCTAGATGCACCAATAGACATGATGACCGGTACCTCTTGTTGTCAGCCTTGCGCCATCGAACAGTGACTTGTTCCACTCTAAGATGTCAGCTGAGACAAACTGTAAACGTTAATGTCAGTCAGAGCACCATTCGCAGACGTTTACATGAATTTGGACTGGCTGCTCGACGTCCTGCAGTCAGAATCCCTCTTACTCCTGCTCATCGCAGAGCCCGTGTTGCTTGGTGTCGCGAGCACATCCGATGGACAAGGCAACAATGGAGTCAAGTTCTCTTCACTGATGAATCTCGCTTCACTGTGTCATTCAATGATGGCAGGATTCGAGTTTGGAGACGACCAGGAGAGCGATTTACTGATGACACAATTCGAGAGGTGAATCGTTATGGTAGGGGTTCTGTCATGGCCTGGGGAGGCTTCTACAGACACGGCAGGACCCCACTCTACATCATCCAAGGAAACTTGACCGGCCCAAGATACCAGAACGAAATCTTGAAACCAATTGTTTAGCCTGCTCTGGAGGCCATAGGTGGTAATGCCATCCTCCAAGATGATAACGCTCGACCCCATCTAGCTCGTGTGGTGAATGAGTTTATTTAGCAACATGGGATCAACAGGATGGTGTGGCCAGCTCATTCACCTGACCTTTCTCCGATTGAGCACCTCTGGGATGTCCTTGGTCGAAGATTGTCAACAAATCAACCCCTGCCAATGGATGTTGCACAGCTGACTGCATTTCTGCTTCATGAATGGCAAGCTGTTCCTCAGGATACTCTTCGGACCCTCGTGGACTCGATGCGTCTACGCTGTCTTGAATGCCTTGCTGCAAACGGTGGTCATATCCGATTTTGAAATGTCTATTTGTCCAATATCTATTGTGTAACTTTTGAAAAGGTGGGTGACACACTTCACAGCTTCATTGCGTTTGAATGTGTGTTTCCATTTCTTTACGTGACATGTCAATCTGGTATTCAATAAATGCCGTTTTGACTGATACCAATTACGTTTATATCAGATTTGTTTTATGGTTTCAACCAAGGTTTTTCTAAATGGCCCTTGACTTTTGACGAGTAGTATAATACCCCTGACGCGTGTTCGATGCATCTTTATAAAGTTGCCAAGACTATTCAACTGAACAAGAAGCCTAGATTTTTCAAATATTTAAGGTAAGTTGTAACATATATTTTATACTTTGAATTTGACATGTTTCAACTTGCTGGTGGTTATACAGGTCCATACGACGCTGGCACCCTCAGCATGTTAAAATGGTATATTCATGAACCACCACAGCAAAGCGCTGGTAATTGTTTCAAGCGAATTCTCGCAGGGAACCAAAAGCAGAGGTAACCCCAGGCTCCAAGTGGAGCAAGGAGTGGATGATGATATCATATATATATATATATATATATATATATATATATATATATATATATATATATATATATATATATATATGTGTGTGTGTGTGTGTGATGGGGCCATAAAATACCCTAGAGGCCCCCTCAAGTTCATGATGTCATATTTATGTGTTTAACGTCCATATATTTTCGATGTGCGCGCTCCAACGAGTACGCCAGCCCACGTGACTACGAGAGGGCCACAATAAAGCCCCAGCCCACTTGACTGCGCGAGCCCTCATCGCTGGCATGTGAAAAGTCTAACGCAAGAGAAGCGGTGAGTTTGGTGAGATTCGCAGTAGAGGCAAGATGTGAGACACGCAGAGTAAGAAACCAGAGTCGATCTGTAAATGCCTTGACCACATGAGTTTGATTTTAATGCAGATTAGCATTAGTGTTCTATAGCTTTAGAATTATATTCAACGTGAGTCTGTTCTAATGTTTGAGAAAATAAATAGATGTGTTTCCAAAGGAGATTTCTTCCAGGACATTAGATTTAGTTTTAAAGTTATAGATGAGTGAAGATAATGTGTGGATAGGTTTTGTTAGTCGTGTTAAATCCAGATTGCGGCTGTAAGGATGTAGTAGGAGCTTATTCC
This sequence comes from Oreohelix idahoensis, assembly GCA_024509875.1. Classification (NCBI taxonomy): domain Eukaryota; kingdom Metazoa; phylum Mollusca; class Gastropoda; order Stylommatophora; family Oreohelicidae; genus Oreohelix; species Oreohelix idahoensis. Next base: position 7,145 of record JAMPIV010007790.1, on the reverse strand, counting down.
ATTCATGAGACCGGGCAGAAAGCGAATATAGTAGGAACCTATTTCATACATGGAACTGGACAGAGATTATATCAGGGACTGAAATTTAGTTAATATTTGCTAGTGCCAAGATGGCATCCAGGGCCACGTGTTAAATGTGCATAAAGATGACGCATGTGAGCGACAATAACATTTTTAGTTACCACGTGCTATACGCCCTATGATGTTAAGCTATTTATTATTTGAGAGCGCAGTGGGCTTATTATAACGTTTTCTAGTTTTGTTAAGTCAAGAGTAATTTTATATTATTCTTTGATGTAAGGGTAATTTAGTGTATTTCACGATAATTGATTATAATTCTACTGTATATCTTTAGTGGGTTACTTTGAAGTGAGGATAGTCATTTAGATTTCTGGTGAGCGCAGTGCCACTCATTTGTGCGTAAGGCACTTTGAGACAGAGGTGTTTCTCTGTTTGCTCCTTGCTGAGCATGGAAACACCAATGCGGCTGGTGTCCATCACAAGCCCACAAGAAGCATTTTTATGCTATTGCATTGGTTGTTTCGGTAACGATGTGTTTCATATGATGAGTTCCCAGTCTCATCAGTCGGCATATACGACATGCTTCAGAGTGCAGGGACAAATATTGAGATGGATCAGTTGCGAGGTGGTGGTTTATGCTCATTAATGAGAGTATTCGTTGTACATATCGTTTAATATTATTTTATGCATATCTCATTATTTTTTAGTTATTGTTATGTGTCGGATAATGTATGAGAACACGTGGGTCCACTTGGGAACAAATTATGTCTCTTCTCGCTCCTTATGGAGCATATGGCCACCAGTGTGGCTGGCCTCCGCATGGAGACCGCACAAAGCATTCAGATGCTCTTGCAGTAGTGGTTTCGGTACCAATCTTTGTTACATGGGGAGATTGCCAGCCTCGTGCACAACACCATACTAGTCTGATTATACGACATGCATGGGCTGAGTGTGTGTGCATGATAGTTGAATGTTTCAGGTAGCGTAGAAGAAGGACAGTTGACAGGTGAGAGCATGGTGTTTCTCATTATTTAACTATTATGATTTTAACTAGTCGGTGCTTTGTTTGTGTCACACATTAGCAATTGAGCACTGGCTGCGTGTTTTGTTTGTTTGGTTTGTTTGCTTACTTGTTTAATGTTTGTTCATTAGTTTGCTTTGTGGGTTTGGGTCACTGTGTGGTGGGTTTTGATGGTAAAGAAAAGTAGTCAGTATTTGTCTACAGAATGAGGTCAGCTATGCAAGTCCCTGCGTCTAATAGTTGAGGATGATGTTCTCAGGGTACCTGACTGCTACCACCCTACGATCTCACTCTGCGATTTATTTTGGGTATCTAGTGTTTGTGATGTTATTTATATGGCTTGGTGTCTAGGGTAATGAAAAATGTAGTGATAATTGCGTTAAACAAATACAATTTTAGCTCACTAAAATCGAATAAACAAGACTGGTTTTAAAGTTATGATATATAAGTACCATTTTAATTTCCTGTCCCTCAAATTTTTTAGGACAGGAATGTTTAAAACTTAAAAGTGAAAATGTGGTTTTATACCAAATTAAATACACATGAAGGACATCTGTCCAATATATCTTAAAATTTTAATGTTTATAAACTTTTATTCCCTGTTGGAAAATACTGTTCTATGAAGAGTCAATATTGGGAAAAACTGGTTTTCGCATCATATCACAAACTGTTTCTGAATAGGGTGGAGATTAAACGCATTTGAGTTTGCATATAAGCCCGCAAGATTTTGGCTTATCTTTGAGTTCTTGTTGACAATGGATGACTTGCTCGAGAAAAACTGCACACTGCTTCACTACATTGTATACTGGAGACTGCTAATACTCTTAGGTGTCGATATATAGAAATAACCGGTAGGTTGCCTCAAATTCTGCAGCTCCCGCTTCTGACCAACTTGATACTGGGTGATGTAACCCTGAAACAAGAGGAACAAGCCTCCCTAAGTATCTAGTTTATTGTCTCCACCATTACCAATTTAACATAATTAAACATGTATTGTGATCAGACAAAAGAGCTAACCAAATTAGCTACAGTCTTTAACTTTAGTGTGACTTCTTCCTAAACAGTGGGTATCTTCTTTTCCACATAGTCTCAACGCCCCTGTCAATATACATCATCTTCATCTTCAGCTAGAATACAGTCTTTTCTTTTTCTCCAGAGTTAATATAACAATAGGCCAGCCAGTGACTTTCTGGTCTTACAGTCCCATTAATGTATGATATTATTCAACTCAAGTTTATTTTGATTTGCTTCCTAAGTCTGCTTAGACATGCCTGTGCTCCCAGTATGTCGCAATCTTCCACAAAGGCATAATGTCGTACACACACAATGTTAGGGCGCCCTATCCGGGTTGGCCTCTACATCTAATAATGTATTAAAAATCTTACCGCAATCAATGAAATAAATCATACAATTTGTTAAAGGTTAACAGGCTATCAATGGGTCACTTTCAGATAGCTGCTGCTTTAGACGCAAAGGCAATTTGGTCATTAATTGCTCTGCTTTGAACCTTGCTTGTAGGAAATCTTTGTCAAGTGGCACCCTGCATAGCAGAAGCGTTAGTTTTATTCCCTCTATGTCTATACTAACATTAGCCAATCAGTTTAAACTACGCCGATTTGACTCTTTTTTTTTGAAAATCCCAAACATTTATGTACGTTTATCAATAAGTTCGCCAGTTTTTCTAGTATTACTGTTTAGACTATGTGTCGCTTTAGGCTGGCAAAACTTCAAGTTACCTCTCTCTTCCTCACTAGTAGTGCCTATCAAAATGAGGCATGCCAATTTGACTTGTTTCCAACCCACGTGACTAGAAAAATGTTACTTTTAAATTGAGCTGGGATATCAGTGTGTCCGTATATCTGTTGTCAATTTATTTTATTTTATGCCATAACTCAGTCACTTTGAAGCGATTTAAAAGATGAAAAGTGATTATTAATCAGGCTAGTGTCCTTTATCTAGCCAGTATATTTTCATCTACATCTTTATCTAAGTTTTCATCTTTGTACTTTTCTCTTTATTTATTCTGAACAAAATACTTTTACTCTAAGTCTAGATACGTTTTCGTAGGAAATAGTATAGTATTGAATAAACAACATTATCGTTTTTTAATTCCATTCTGTCCTTTCCTTTTTATTCATCCTTCTATAGAATGCAATACATTATCTACGTTTTCTGTCTTTCGTTTGCCCCTTTTCTCTCCCCTGCACTCATTTGTTTCAGTTTGACAATACCCAAGTGGGTTTAGACTTTTTCCATGCTAACCACCCTCTTCTCTCTATCTCCCGTCTTTTTTGAACGAAACACGTGTTGGCCGACTGCCAAAACGGTTTTATGTTATATTTAAAAATTAGTACGGAGTAACGAAAAAGCCTTTGGTAATGGGGTGGGTACCATCGCGTGGGGTTAATAGTTTCAAATCGCAAGCCGCTCGCTGGCATTTTTTGAAAATGCGACGTTCTAACGACAACTGTCGCATGTTGTAACTAATAATAGATTCTTAGAATACGTTAGTTAAAAAAATTCAAGGAGTGTCCAATATTTTGCATTAGATGTTATCGTCCTTGACAATTTTCAAATTTTATAGTAGCGGGTTATAAACGGTAACTTTACGTCACTAGTATTTGACTTTTGAGAAATATGAGCAGGGTAGGGCAATGGTGGCGGGATGTGTAGAGAATGTATCTTGGCGTATTGGAGCAAAATTCAAATACAGTATTATCATTATAATTTGAGCTGGAGGGTTAAAACGGTGCATTTTACAACACACTGACAGGGTTGTACGAAAAAATACAGCCCCTGCCTTAGAATCTAGAGTTTTATTGTTGTTCGCGTCGGTGCGAGTGTGCAAGAAAGTGATCACATATCACAACAGCATCATCATCTCTCGCCCACCCTACCATATATATATATATATATATATATATATATATATATATATATATATATATATATATATATATATATATATATATATACATATTTATTTATTATCATTTTTAATAAGTTATATAGACACGTATACATGTTTGCCCAGACACAAGCCATTGCATTCGCCGCTGTCCAGACATACCTTTCGCTCATACTAACTGAAAGTAATGGTGAATTTGTATCATATCCGCTGAGTTATAATGCATACTCAGAAGGGACAAAATTGCCGAGAAAAAGAGTCGTTGGAAGAGACAGCGGGAAGGCGCCTGATTAGTATCAGAGAACATAAACTTAGCAGATGTCTTTGTTTTCCTCTAAGGTTTGTGGTACCCGTCTAAGATACCAGTTTGGAAGACGAATCTCGGAAATGAAAAGGCAGATAAACTTGCAAAAAAGGGAGGAGAATGTGAACAAGAAGATAATGAAGTCACATACTTTGAGAAAAAGAGAGCTATCCAGACTATCAGAAGAGAACAGAACCAACCCAAAGACGACTATCACACTCTAGACCGGCAGGGACAGATAACTATTTTTCGACTCAGGACAGGGCATAACAAACTGAATAAACACATGCACAAGCTACGATTGTCTGCTTCACCACTGTGCACATGTGGATTAAACGAACAAACTGCTGAGCATGTTCTACAGGACTGTCCTCTGTATGACCAGTTAAGAAAGATATACTGGCCCAATGACTCAACACTAAACTCAAAGCTATATGGAGTTAAAGAGGAACTTCAAACAACAGTCGAATTCATCATGAGAACTCGTCTGACGGTGTAATCATCAAAGATGCGATCGCAAGAAGAAGAAGAAGAAGAAGACGAATCTGTGGTTCAGAGCTTGTTGTCAACACTAGGCGCCTAGTTTCAACAGCCTGTGAAGATGCTCGCATTGACCAGGCGCTGTTACCCCTTGCACTCACGTTTTGGGACGTGCCCTGGCCACAGAAATTATATATTGATGGAGCAGTAAGCAACAACAACAATACTGCATCAATCTTACAGTTAAGTCAAAACTTATCAGGCCAGAACCAAATGAACACTTTTAGTTGTTTCAAACTTAGTCCAATTCCAGCGAGGTTTCAGTGAAGAAACAAGTATTAACTCACCAATCCTTCATTTATTTACAATTGTTAAAAAATAATTGATCATTAAATTTGTTAAATTTTGTACAAATTCATAGTTGATTTAATTATTGTGGGAGAAGTGCAGACGTATGAATCAGTATATTTTCTATAGATAAAAGAGCTACTAAAGTAACATTTTACTGTTAAATCAGTTGGGGGCTTGAACGAGCTAATAAATAAATCATACAATATATCCCTTCACAAAAGGCTGCGGCAGTTAACTTTCCTAAGACACATTCAATATTGTTCTTGGCTTCTGAATATCTTGTGAATACTCTCTCAAGGTAAAAGCATCAACATCCTTCTATATGCATCTCTGTCAAGCGTAATCTTGTGCGAAGGTAGATACATTTAAAGACCGACTTTAGAATTTCTAGGTTTTGGCCATTGTTAATCATCACTGCAAAGCAGGGAAAACAACCCGTGATACTCTGGCAAAATTTAAAAATTAGGAAACGGTACCCACCCAAACAATATTTATAGAACGTGTGGTTCCTGTATACACTCATTGACTCGCCGGTGCTACGGAGTTCGTGCTCTGGGCTGAGATTCTTCATGTGTGATCTAAGGCATGAAATCGGAGCACTGATGGAGTAGTCCGTGATGAAGATGGTCGCAAAAACAAATACCAAACCAAAAATACTAATCAATAATTACACTGGTATACACACATTTTGGTGCCTTAAATTTTATAGCCGTTCTTGGGTAATTTTGGGTTGCTGATTCCAAAAATGTAATCAGATTTTTTTCTATCAGCTCTAGTTTTTGAGATAACTAAGAATGACCATATTAGTAGGGCAATTGTTATGTACAATCCTAGAGTTAGGTGCTATCAGTGGCATTTTGACTTTAGTCTGCATTCATATTATATGTAATTACTGTGCATATATTACCAAAAATGTAATAAAACTTTATCACTAGCACTTGTTTAGTCAACACGCAAAAAGGATCTTTTCGAGGACTTCCTGGAATGTGATATGCCCGGACAGTCACGCTTAAGGGTCCAACAGTAATCTGCCATCATGTGGGCATCCCAAAGTCCCTGGTATCTCTCTTCCATTGTTTTTTTATCTTGGTGAAATCTTTCACCTTGCTCCTCACTAAAGTCGCCAAGATTCTCCGGAAATAAATGTAAATGGTTATGGAGATAGTGCAATTTTATACTCATGTTGCATCCAAGTTCACAAAAACTCGACAGCATGTTTCCAACTGTTGCGCACATATTTTTGACGCACAGATTACGACATAACTAATTGATATGAAAAAGAGATTACTTTTGTTAGTCAAAGTTATATCACCCATGATTTGATTTATACTTTTGATTATGTGAATGATCTTCCCTTGAATATTGATTTCGCTGATGAATACCGAATTTATGTAATTTCTCATTTGTTAGGGCCAGACAATAGATTGATCTTGTTCAATATGTTTATGGCCTGAATTTATATGTATTACTTGTCTAGTACAAGAAGATTCAGTCTTATATTGTATATCTTTGTATGTTTAGGTCGGACTATATTCTTTGTGCCGAATACTGGGGCAGGTATTCGTTTTTCGAGGCATACGTAGTGAGTCTCGATAATGCCGCCTGATATGGCTGAGTGTGTTTTTCTTGGGCTGGTCCTTTTCAAGGTTGAAAAGTGATTTGTGCATGTTTTTCCTGGAGAAGTTAGTGTCTCTGCAAGAGTCTATTTGTCGGAGATTCTCCTCATGCACTTTGTTATTAATTCGGACTCCAGGTAATACCATACCCTTCTTTTTGATGATCTCTATGTGGTTAGGCCTTGATGGACTTCGTGTTTCGAACATCGTTGGTCGTTGATATACCATTGAAGATGACAGGTTTCCCAACAGAGCTGATGTCTACATGTAACAACCTTAGTAATGTGGAACTGTAGGGAAACTCTAGGAAATTATTGATATTAAAATTGTGAATTAACTTTGGCTTATCATTATCCTTCTGCTGGGTGAGTGAGCACAACTCAGGAAGGCAGCCATATTGTTTTCTTGTCGTCGTTACGGATCACTGTCAAGAGAACAGTCTAT